>BGPR01002064.1:40585-57775 GCA_013235015.1 Araneus ventricosus
CTGAAATTAACAGTAAATTTTCCTTCCACAGATCAAAGCTTAGTATTTATAAGCTTACGATTTTACATCCAGCACGAGGTTTCAGTATTCAATGCAGATTTACAAAGAGCCATCTATAACAGTATAAACACAATATAGAAAAAAAAATTGTTCTAGATAGTTTGATAAGAGTCCAAGAAATCAGGATTTTTTTCCTGTCATTTAAGGGCTCCACTCAGTCATATTACATATATTTGTTATATCACCTTTCAACAGTTAAACCTTCCAGCATCCTGAAAAATATCCATATCCTTTGTAGTTCCTTTAAAGAACGTATGTACGCAGTTCCTCGTAATTTCAAAGTTCTAACATCTTCCTCTTTAAAAAGAATATAATTATGGTATCATTTTATGATAGTGCTTTCATTCATACTTGGAGCAAAATTTAAACTAGAATCTTTGACTTAATTGTGATGTCAAATTTATCGATATCGATCTCAAGTCATCCGTTTTCGAGATAACTTTGTCCAGTCTGAAAAATTATTTCTGTCTGGACATAAAACATCACAAACTTTGGATATGTACACTTGTTAACGAACTCCATCACTGAGAGCTTTATTTTTAGTAATTGTAATGCTACAATGTACTTGCAAGTGTGCTTTTCTTGGATGAGATGTTTACCGTCTTCGAATACCTTTGTCTATCTGATAATTTTTTGCAAAGACTTTTCTACTGTTTGTTTTCTTTCATACTGCGGACATTGCTGGTGTGTTAGTGGTCGACTAGCAATACCTAATAATCATTAAATCTAACACAGATAGCCTTGTATAAAAAAAATATTTATCGCACTTCTTCTTTTACTGAATTGAGCCTTAATGGCCAATCTAGTTTTGATAATATTTCTAATAGAATCTTTAGATGTGTCCATCCAATCAAAATCAATCACTTTCAAAAGACAACACCTTATGCTCCAAGCACAATTCCTACGGTCTTACAATACCTTTAATAATATTTGCATTCCGTCTCAGACAATCCTAAAGTACTTTAAGACTTTTCATAGCTACACTGCTATAATGGAGCTCTAGTACGGAAAAAGGATTAGAAAGACCTTCTAATCAGTTTTACAGTCTTTTTGTAGTGAACTTGAGGCATTAGAACTTTTCTTAACAGCTCTCATCTGTCAGGGTCTCCTGCTGGCAGAATTTTGTTTTCTCTTCAAGATCTAGCGATGCTTCTTGATTTATTTCTTCAAACACAGTTCTGTTTGTTCAGTCCACACTTACATTTCTCAAAACCTCATTTAGATCTTTTGGAAACATGTGCTGTTGTAAAAGAATTCCTACTAAGATCCTACTAAAAAAGTTGCATTTTTCCCCACATCTTACATTTCACTGCATGATTCCTTTCCATTTCTTTGATAATGCATTGCAATTTTTTTCATTAAATAGTTTAAAAAACTTTTCAAATATAATGTTCCTTTGAGCAGAAAAATCTTCAATTACAATACGTCCCTTCACATTATGAAATCTATAAAAAAAACAGCTAATTGTTTTTGATAAAAGATCATTCTCAATATTATTGACAAGATTCTCATATATTGTTACTAATCTAGACATCGTAGAGATATGATCTTAAAAAAGATATCAGATATTCAATAGGGTCCAAATCAGTACGGATTTTTCATTTTCTCTACTTCATCGCATAAATTACTGAATAAGTATTGATGATTTTCCTGTTTAAAAAACTTCTATGCATTTTTCTATCCCATTGAATTTTCATTGAGAAAGTGGAGATCTTTGTACCTTTGAGTAAAGTCTTCTTCCTCATTATATAATCTCAGAATGTTTTCATTCTTTGGCTTTCAATAAAAGAATTGACAGAGCTTAAAAAGTAAACTTCATCATCCTGCTATCGAAATCAAAGCTCCAATAACTATGCGTTTTTATATGCAAAACAGCACTACTTATCAATCTTCTGATAAGAACCTGTACGGTCAGCAACATACAAAAGTCCAACTTAATATGAGGCTAAATATCAAAATTTCTGCTTTCTATAAATCTCTGTACAAACACTTTAATTTCTTTATAATAATTCTATTAATCAAAATTTATAAAATCTATTTCATTATGTTTCTATCCTCTGAACTTCTTCGTACAAACACCAGTTATCATTTTCTTTAATTCTTTAAAAAAATTGACAAGAATCACATTTTGATCAGAGTACTTCACTGGATAGTTAACAATAATAAACTACGTTTATTGATTTCATTCGATAAAACAGTATTTCTTCTATTAGACTTTTGACTTGAAGATCTTTTGTACATGCATCTTCCTTTATGCCCTTCGAGGGATTACTCAATTCTACTTTTTATTTACTAAAAATATTCTCAATATTTCTTTGAGTATTGGTAGAATTATAGCCATTTTGCATATTTAATAATTTTATTTGACAATGGAAAGTATTTTTCTCAAATCCATGCTTCCTCAATCTTCTATTTTCTCAACAGCTAATCTTCCTTCATTATTTGAGGAAAATTATTTACCTACTGTCCCCTCAGACAGTTGTGGATCTGTGATGTCTTATTTCATATTTATTATTACGTTGGCAAAATATTTATCCACTTAAATGCCTTCTTTAAAACAAACTAAGTGTAATCAGTTTGAAGCGATTTTAGAATCTGATATTAAACTTGTTGATAACTAACTGTATCGATTTTTTGACAAAAGAATGGATTTTAATTTCTTCAAACTGGACTTATATTGGTACTTCTAATATTTCTATTAATTTATAGAACACACTATTCTCTCTCACCATTTGCATTTCTCGATTAGATTCTATTTGTTCAGAAACAGAAATTTAAAATCTAGAGGCTGTCAACTTGTGATCAACTTTTAAATAATGGTATTCGAACTTTTACAGATTTATATCTCAAAGCAGTGAGGAGCTACTGAAGCTCTCTTTCGCCCTTATCTTCTTTTTCCTCAGTTTGCACAGCAATGCTTGGTTTGGCGTTCATTTCTCCTCGTGGTATCCTCGACAGTTAGTCTTTCCTTCTGCATGTTGATTTCTGCTTTTTATTTTATTATTTTTATGTTATGTATTTTTATTTATTTTATCTAGGTCTTTTGTATTTAGTTTTTGTATTTTATTGAATTTTGTTTTGGATTCTTTAAATTTCTTAATCAATTGTTAATCTTTGTCATTCAAGAATTTCCATTTTATTTGTCTTGTACTTTTAGGGGTATGGCAATTTTTTAACATATTTCGTTGCGTATGAAAAAGCATACACATCATGAGCAGATCTCTTCCTGCGGGGATCCTCTATGATACAATTTATTTTGTTTTGTCTATTGCAAGCTAGATGTCTTGACTGTTTTTGAGTTTTATATCCGTATGGTTTCTAAGTTTTTTGATATATATACATATATGTATATATATATGGAATGCTTTCGCTATTGGATAGCTCGTTGAAAATAAACACAGCTCGAGAGTAATATATACATTTTTTTATATCTGTAGGAGTAGAGGGCTGACATATCTGATTGGGTTACAAACGAGTGCATAGAAAAATCCTGTATTCTCTCTTAGATAGGAATAACATATGGAAACGGCAGAGTCAAAGTGAAAGGAATATTGAGGTTTTACTGAGCTTACGAAGTCTTCAAGGAAAAAAGTCTGGTTACAAAGAGACAGCACATATTTTCTGTCGAGCAGTAGAAGCTTAAATATTCTTTTTAGAAATAATGGCAAAATAGAGATTTAACAATACCTCATGTGCGGAAAAGAACAAACTGGATTTAGAAAAGTGATTTGGATCTAGATTTTAAAAATATAATATTAGGAATTTGGAACCAGAAATTAATGAGATATATATCAGTATCCAATAAGGTACTCCCTTCATTTTAAATTATCTTTTGAGCATGAGATCTGGTGATAGTTATAATAAATACAGGTGGCTTTTGAAGGTTAATATGGCCCAGAACTGATAAGAAATCTATAACTGTCCTTGCAAAGCAAAACGCCCAATTTCAATCGACGATGTGATTGCAACGGACATTTGCAAATGAGGCTTATAATGTCTCTCGAAATCTTGAACTGTGATTACAACGCCACCCATCCGGCAAAGGCAACATTTATAACTAATTTTGAAACTTTTGTATCAGATTTTTACGGCTTTCAGACTAAGCATATCACTGGTTTCGTTCTTCTATCGATCTCCGTTGCCGAGTTATTTAATTTTAAAATGAGGGAGTCCTTTGTTGGACACCCTGTGTGTGTATATATATATATATATATATATATATTGCATTAGACATCAAGCATATAACCATCAAGAAAGTACAAAATAAAAAATTACCAAAAATTAACTTGTTTATGAGATTGAATGTTGAAAATCTCAACTTTACACCCCTGGCTCCCTTCCAGTTGAACTTCAACGATAAATTAGTAGAAAGCGGCTTGCTGAGAATCCTTTTGGTTCTTTAATCGAATTTCCTCCAATACCGCTCAGAAAATCACACTGAAAGAATGAAAATTGATTAAATGCATGATTTGATACTGTTCTTTAATTTAAAATTTTGATGATTCCATAAGATACTTTAATGATATTTAAAAATACAGCATCCTCCTTAAATAAATTAAAACCTATTGCTATTAACACAATATTGGAATAGAGATATTGCCCCAAAACTTATAAACAGTTAAAAATATTGTTACCCACAACTGATATGAATTAAATGAGAAGCCAACAGTTAGTATATAAGAAGAAAATGGAGAAAAGCAAAATTTATTCTTTTCGTTGGATGAGCTTTTTGTCTAAGTCACATGAAAATAGATACCCAAAAATAGAAGTAAAAGAAAATTTCACATATATGTTATATATTCTTGTTCGTATGAACAAGGCGAAGCTTTTAAAAACAGTTTTAATGCTATAAACACAAAATTGGAAGAGATATTGCCCCAAAACTTAGAAAAACATCTGAATTTTGAAAAATTGGCCGATTTCGAGGGGAAAAATCTCAATTTATAAGAAATACAGAAATTAACAGTTATAATATTGTTACCCACAACTGATAGGCTCAGAAAACATTTGGAATTGACTGGTCGAGAAGGCTAAACTGGAGAAGATGGTGCGAGAGCATTTGTTTACATTCGAGCGGAGAGGAGAAACTGGAAAAGATGGTACGAGAGCAATTGCTCACACTGTCGAAAATTACCACGAATTTTTTTATGCATGTGTGTGCAAACCTCTTTATACTCAGAGAGTAAATAATTATTCTAGCATGTATATATTGTTTTTCACTGAGAATGATAATTCTTCACTCATAGGTTGCATGTTAATGTTATACTGTAGCTTTTGAATAGCAACTTTAGTATATCTAACTTTCAAAAAAGCGTTATAATAATTTTATTCATTTACTAAACATACCATAAGTAATAAAATTAATAAATATAATTAAGGATAAAATAAATACTTACATTTTTTCCAAATGAAAGATGGTCAAATTAAGCACTGTCAGGTCGACGCTATCTAGTGGAAGCCATTGAAGTTGCAAATACTCTCGAAAGACACATCACAGGGTCGTTGACCAATCAAATTCGACGCTTCGCACGAAAAACTTGGGTGAAGGAGACAGATAAAAAAATTTGAGTAAAGAATCAAAAAGAAGAAAACCTATACGAAAAAATAAATAATTTTATTTGATGCACAAATGCCAACCTTCTCGCATGACGCCATTTTGCATGTGGAGAGATTGTGGACAGCAATGAAGCGCGTAATGAGGGATGGCATCGAATCTATCTGGTCTAAAATATACTGTCAGAAATGGTGTTCAACAGATCCTCTTGCCGTGTTTCGTACTCCATTGCTATCCGTCATCTTCCGCATGAAAAATGCCACATGCTCCCCATGCCAACCTCACACGACGGCATTTTGCATGTGGAGAGATGGTGGACAGCAATGAAGCGCGTAATGAGGGATGGCATCGAATCTATCTGGTCTAAAAGATACTGTCAGAAATGGTGTTCAACAGATCCTCTTGCCGTGTTTCGTACTCCATTGCTATCCATCATCTTCCGCATGCAAAATGCCACCATATATAAACGTAGACACATGGAGCATTTGTGAAATCAATTTAAATATGTTATCTTCGCGTCGTTTCTTTGTCCTTTTTTATTGTTTCATTTTGTTTTTTGCGTGTGTGTCTGTATCTGAAACCAATGTTTTTTTATGCCACAAATATTGTTCCACTCATTTGTTTCTTCACTACATCGATCAATTAGCGATACATGAAAGTGGTTATTGTCATATGAATTTTTAGAAATTTCGTCGCTCTAACTGTAATCGTAACCATGAGAACTCTGTCTAGTAGATAATATTTGTGGCAAATTTAATTTTATTACCACACATCTGTCTAAAAGAAGTGCGCTTCTTTTCAAAGCAGAAAACTGACAGAAGTTTTGGAACTGAGTTCCTCCTGAGAAGAAATAATTTGTTCGTTTTAACGTAGTACTACGTTCCTCCCGTTGGGGTCTCAGGAAGGAATTTGATTCACACGCCAAAACGCCTCAAAAAACGTTGTATGGGAGATCTTCTATATCTCGGTAACTGCATATGTTAAAAACATAACTAATGTCTTATTTTAGAGATAAAGTGTAACAACAGAAGTTACAAAAAGTAAAAATGAAAATCGGAATTGTAGTTCAGCGGCTACTGAGTCGCAAAGTTGGGCAAAAATACGCATGAATTGGTGACGCGATCCTCTATATCTCGGTAACTACACATGTTAAAATCATAACTAATGTCTTATTTGTGAGATAAAGGGTAACAACAGAAGTAACAAAAAAATTTGAAAATCGGAAAAGATATACGCGAGTACAGTAGTCTTACGCCTTTAACATCAGCGGCTGTTTCAAAAAGACAGCCTCCCTCCATTTATTTTTGGAACGGTTATTTTTAACAACTTAATGTAATTTTTTTACTCGCCGCTCATAGTCTCATATGATATATTAATACATGAATAAAAAACTGTGTACCTCTTTTTAAGCACATTTCGCTCACGGCGGAGTGTGAGATTTGGCATAGTTAAAGTTCATACGGAGAAGGAATGCAGAAAGATAAAATTTATGTATAATATGTGTTACAAATACATTAAATAAAATAAAATAAAATAAAACATTCGTCGTTTACGTTCATGCACTGTAAACAATTTGTGGAGTGGATGATTTGTAATTGATTTAATCCCCCCTCAGTGAAATCCTCTCCAAGAGGGAGTTTATTTAGATTATTTATATTAAAAAACTCTTCGGAGTGAAATACAAAATGCGGATGATTTAAATCTGTCAATTTCAAACACATATTAGTCGGTGGTCAAACAGTCGCACAGAGTAGAGATTGTCTCTAAGGAATTTATATATAGTATGTATTACAAATACATTAAATTAAATAAAATAAAACATTCATTGTTTACGTTCATACTGAATGTCAAACACATACAAGTCTGTGGTCAACAGTTGGACAACATTTATTTTTCTAACAGCCAGTTTTTTTGTTTCAATAAAACAAGTAATATAAAAAAAAGTAATATTTAAAGTCAATTCCTACTTAGATCAACAAAGAAAATTTTTATTTTAGAAATTTTTTTCTCCCATATAAAACTTAAATTAATTAATTAAATTTAATTAATGAATTAATATTTGAAAAAACTGTATTAACATCAAGTGTCATCCACTACAAGTTTTAAAAAATGTATTTGAACTTGAGTGGATGAATAAAAAGTATTTTATTAAAGATTGAAAATTTGAACAAGATATATACATATATATAGGGAGAGTGTGAACTAATAGTAGGAATTGAAAAACAACCTCAATAACGTTCAAACTTAAAAATTTAATGAATTACGGTCGAATTTCGACCGCTGGGCGACCTCTAGTTCTATGTAAATGTCTGCACTTCTTATTCACTGATACATAATTTCCTTTTGTTCTTTCCAGACGGAGTACAAATACTGCTACGATCTCGTGCTTCACTATGTCCTGCACTACTTGAACAGTCTCTGAGGCACTCTTTCTGCCATACCGGAGGTCCAATGTTTGATACCACGACAGACTCTTTGATACACCGTAGACGACCAACCGAAGCCTCTTGTCTAAAGAAGAGGATATATTTTGCACTCAATTTTGATATTGCACTCTTCTTCCAATACATAAACTTTTCCTCCTGTTACACGGTGAGCCATCGATGTCTTCCGCCTCCTGATTTCTCTTGTAGAGGTGCAGCGTTACGTTCCTCCCGTCATTCGACATGTCTCTGGTTTAGGTTTATATTTATTATTTTATACTAGATGTTGTTTTTTTTCTGTCCCTCATACTTGAAGACGGTGCTGCTGATGGGAAATCTTCCCAGGAAGCGGTTGAAGAATGGTGAAATTCCAAGCTAAATAATCGGTGCGTTTATGCCAATGTTCAATGTTCTATTATTAAACTAAAATTTGAGTGAATGGAATTTAAAATATCCTTGTTCTATTCAGGAGCTATTTCGTTTGACAGCTCATTATATATCATTTGAAATGTGTAATATCCAAAATTTATTAAAAAACAATAGAATAAGTAATTAAAAATTGTTCTAAAAGTCTTTAATAAAAATAAAGCCAAAAAAGACCAAATGAAAATTCGTAAGGCCAAGGGCTTTGAAAAAAGGCCAAATTTCCATAATTTGGCCTCAAAAAGGCCAATACGGCAACCCTGAACCCGAGGAGGAAGGAAGGCTTAGGGTTGACAGATCAAAATGACACAATAAGGCCAAACCTTCTTAAAAATAAGGCCAAAAAAGGCCAAATTTGAAAAATTGATTTAAGTTTTTATTTTTCGCTAAAATTACCATTAGAAAAATGCTTTATTTTATGAAAACAAATTACTTTAGATTGACATATGTTCAAAAATCTATTAATGAAACAATATTGAAGTTTAAAAAATTTTAAACCTCTCCGTAAACTGCTTTGCAATGAAAAAAATGGTGGCTAAATAAAATAGCTGAACATAGTATATTATCTCATGAGTGAACAAAAGAATGCAAGATTATTTTTCAGTTTGTTCAAAATAAATGAAAAGCTATTTCGTGCTCAAAATATGTGATTAACAGTATAAAAGGTTTATTCCATTTTAAATAAAATTGATTTCAGACTCGTAATAGATCATTTCTAATAAGCGATAAAAATTTCAAGAATGTTCTGTTTTAATTTTGATATTATTCAGTTAATATTAAACTCTAATACACTGTGCCGTTCTAAATATTATTTTAGAAGTTTTTCTGTATTTCTAACATTCGGCGTCTGTTACCTAATTGCTGAGGTAGGTATTTTAATCAATACTCAAAAGTATAGGCGCAGGTAAGACTTAAGTTTGATGTGCGGTTTCCTGCCAAGTTGGCAAAAATCACGCCAACTATGAAATACTTGCCAAAAGTCTGCCATATTTTCATTAAAGGGTTACAATAAAATAACTAACGTGCACCACATTTGGCGAGAAATCGCCAGAAAAAAATTCAACTTTGGCGAACGCACATTAAACTTAAGTCTAGCCATAGGCGCAATTTTTTTAAGGACCTGTTAAAAATTAAGTACTCTTTTTCTTTTATTTGAAGGAATGTTTTGCATTTTTGCACGGTTGGTAACAGTTTGTTGAAGAATTTAGTCAGGAACAGAAAGAGTTAAAACATACGAAGTAGTTCCTTTTATGCTTCTCCAAATAGCTTGATATGCAGAAACATTCTCGCACTTATAGTCACAAAGTAGACAGTAGCTTTCTTCTGATGAGGAACTACCTGTTTTGAAGGCTGACTGTGTGCCATATATATCAAAATTTCATTAAAAAAACAGTATAAATAGTTATAAAAAGCAGTTCTAAAAAGAATGAATGAAAATAAAGCCAAAAAAGGCCAAAAATAAATTTAAGACCAAATGAAAATTCTTAAGGCCAAGTGCTTTGAAAAAAGGCCAAATTCCCAAAATGTGGTTTTAAAAAGGCCAATTTGGCAACCCTGATGTGGCTCCTCTCTCTCTCTCAAGGTCGCACAGCTGCTGCTCAGTGCGGCTTGTTTACAAATTAGTCTCGACCATATTTGAACCATCTTGTAAATTCAAATAAAGCTTACGGAATTTCATAATCACTGCAGGATAGAAGAACAAAAATTTCACTATTTATTGTTCTTAACCAAGATACGATACGAGCCTGCATGTTGTGTTATGAAATTAATTAAGTTTATGACGCAGTAAGCTATTAATGCTCGAACACGACAAAATCAATAATAAAATAAAGAAGTTTAAAACAAGTTTTTCACTAGCCCATTCATCGATCGTTTGCTTCGGAAAAAAATTCTATAATTTTGATCAAAATTATCAATAATCAAATAGATTACCGAATATCAGTGTTCATCTCAATTGAGATGAATTTATACAAAAATATTATTAAATTCTCAAACACGACAATGATAATAAAAAGGCTTTATATTATTCACCAGTTTAAACTTTGGAGATACCATAATCTTACTTTTTCATGCAAATTTATTTCTTCATGATTGCAATAGCATGCAGTTTCGAACACTCATAGAATTTTCTTGCTTCTTTTTCTTCAAAGTACTTAATGACATTTAAAAATAAAGATTAATAAACGGCTTTAATCAGTATATTGGAAAATTATCTCATCTTGTAAAAGAAAGAAAAAAACATCAATAATCATTGATGAAACGACGTTAAGAATTCTGAAGCAGTTCTTTTTTACAAGAAATCTATCACTAGCAAACAATAATTACGAAACAAATATTTTCAGAGATAAATGAAAAAAGAACGGATAGTTTTGTTAAAGAAAACATAATATTATACTTTATTATTTCTTCATGATAGCAATAGCATGCAGTTCTGAACACTCATAGAATTTTCTTGCGTCTTTTTCTTCAAAGTACTTAATGACATTTAAAAATAACGGTTAACAACGGCTTTAATCAGTATATTGGAAAATTATCTCATCTTGTAAGAGAAAGAAAAAAACATCATTAATTATTGAATGAAACGATGTTAAGAACTCTGAAGCAGTTCTTTTTTACAAGCGATAATTGCGAAACAAATATTTTCAGAAATAAATGAAAAAAGAACGGACAGTTTTGTTAAAGAAAACATAATATTATACTTTATTATTTCCTCATGATTGCAATAGCATGCAGTTTCGAACACTCATAGAATTTTCTTGCTTCTTTTTCTTCAAAGTACTTAATGGCATTTAAAAATAAAGGTTAATAAACGGCTTTAATCAGTATATTGGAAAATTATCTCATCTTGTAAGAAAGAGAAAGAAAAAACATCAATAATCATTGATGAAACGACGTTAAGAATTCTGAAGCAGTTCTTTTTTACAAGAAATCTATCACTAGCAAACGATAATTACGAAACAAATATTTTCAGAAATAAATGGAAAAAGAACGGACAGTTTTGTTAAAGGAAACATAATATTATACTTTATTATTAAGTTAATATTTTATAAATAAAAATATTTAACTTAATATTTTTACCGTGAAAAATTTTGTAATGATATCTTAATTTTTTTTTTTTTTTTGACAATGAAAGGAATCTTTCTTTCTTCAAAGAAATTATTTCAGTCAGAAATCACTCATTGTCAAAAGCACACTTAAAATCTTCCTGATTTTTTTTTTCCTTTGTAAGTATTAAACTGCAAGACAGTGAGATGTTTTCATTGTTCACCCTTCCCATCGTAGACTCGCCTGTGTAAATCGCTTTCTAGGAGAAGAAGTTTGTTTTGCATCTTAGCGAGAATTTAAGGAGGTAGCTGTTTTGAAAGTAATCGTTGGCTCTCACCAGGGAGACTTAGCATCATTGTTATTTCTAATGTTTAAATTTTATACACGTTGATGAAGTTATTGAAAAGGTCATTACTACTTGAGAGGAATAAAATTGTGATGATAAGTATCTTTTTGGTTGTTTTATTTCATACACAAAGCACATGCACTGAAATACACTCAAGCCGCAGAAAAGCTATTCAAAATACAAAGCAACGCCACCTATGCAAATATTCCGTTGCTTCCGCCAGTGTTTGTACTGTATTACCGCCACGACAAAAACCCTAGACACCAGACATGCATATGGCGGGCGTTATGGAAACGGGATATTCCACTGCATTTTGGGGGTGAAGGAAAGGGCTTTATTTCATTTGGCGCAGATAGAACCGAAAGTCTCATTTCGCTTTGTACTACGGTCGAAAACTAATTCTCGCATTACGAAGTACGCTTAGTTCGCCAAATGTTGCGGTTGATTTTATACCTCTTTAACTCGTCTACTTGCGACAACCATGTCCAGGGTTTTTCTCATGGCGGTAGGACAGTATAAAACCAGCGGGAGTGGCCTCTCCGAAACTTTCTCTCATACGACTAACACGCGTGGGGGAAAAAATACACCGCGCGCCAGAAAGCGTGCAGTATTCCCTAAGGTGGGGAAAACGCTCCAGTGTTGGCGCCTTTTTTTGCGTCGTAGAATGGGAAAAAACCAAATATGTAATTTCAACGCCTTTTTTTAACCGATTTAAACGAAAATTGGAGACAAATCTACAATTAGGGTTTCAAGACTGCTTACGAAATTTCATTTATCTAAGCCATTTCTTTTAGAAGATATCGTCTTCAGAAGTATGCGATTATACAGACCGAAAGACCATCAACCTTTCGGCGGATTTGGCTCAAACTTTTATATGGACCTACATTCATGACGATAAAACTGTGTACCAAATTTTATCCATCTAGCTATTCAAGTTTTTGAGTTATAGTGTTCATAAGAAAGCGGACAGACAGACAGACTTCCTGTAGTCGGATTTTGTCAAAAATTTGACAGAATCCTATAAATTATGTGTCAAGATCACATACCAAATACAAACACATATCGATATTATCGCCTGGAAGAAAACTATCGATAGTTCAGTCGATAGTTTTGGAAAACTATCGACTGCGCTATCGATAGTTGAACTATCGATGTTTAAGGAACGTTAGTTCCTGTTGAGGTTGGTTCATAAGTGCGCCAGACGATAGGCAAAGATCGCGTTGCAAACACACGTGGAGTTTTACACGTGTTGGGTGTGCCGAGATCTACTGTCCAAAAAATTTTCAAAATTCCTTCACATATTACAGCACCGGTTTCAGCGTGTTCAGATGCTGCAAGCGGATGATCACCAATTATGATTGGATTTTGCTAAATAATTCCTCTTCCGGTATGATGCTGAAACAGCTGACCTTCACGCATTTTATGAACAGACGAGGCACATTTATCGTTGAATGAACGTTACATTTATTCGAAGAACTGGTTACACTGCGCAGATTCAAATCCCCATGATCCGGTCGGCATATAACCGACCTTTACTTCAGTTCGGACCAGAGAAAATAACGGAGCTCGCTGATTGGTTAGCTCACTGACGTCACGCCTTCCCAACCAATTGCAAAACTTACAAGTCATACGCTCTCTAGAAGGCAAAATACTTATGAATCAAAATGTATAATTAAGAAAGAAAGAAAATCATAAAAGCAGCAATATTTATTTCAATAATTCCAATATTTGATTTATTCTCGAAATGTATTAGAAATATACGTATACATGTCTTATTTTTGTTTATTAGAATTTCTTAAAAAAGATCTAAAATTGTGTAAATCTCATAAATTTATATTGTTATATTTTATTTTAAGTATTTTAAAAAGGGTACAACATAATGAATAAATAAGTGCACTTTTGAGACTAAAAAATGTCTCTTAATATGCAAACTAAATAAAGTAATTAAAATTTATAGGCTCACGTATTGCTTATTTCCTACAAGGCTACGAGTTCGGCGAAATAAACATGGCGTCATGAAGACGCTAAGGGAAGCAGCCAATCAGCGAGCTCGGTTATTTTCTCTGGCCTGAATTGAAGTAAAGATCGGTTATATGCATCCGGTCGCACTTCTCCTACATGAAGCAAAAGTTCCCTCGAACGGTATACTCTCTAGCGGGTCATATATCGGTAATTTTTTTTTTATATAATCACCCTGTAAATTTTGTGAAGAGTAAAAATTTCTTTTCGTTTTTTTTCTTCGTCGAAATCTCTAAATAAAAAGAAACCCGAATTATAATGATTACGAGATTATAACGAAACTAAAAATCCGAAATTGAAAGTAAAGCATATGTCTTTCATCACATTATAAAAAGTATCGATTTGAAACTAGTGTCAGAAAGTATTCCAATATAAGAAACTCATCAAATGAAATAAAATTCATTTCCTTAAATGAACTTGAGTTGAGAATTATTGATGCAATTACTGGATGCTGGTGCGTTGGCGCGCAAAAGGTTTATTGTTATCGCTATTGTTTTCTTCTTCTATTTCTTCTGTATTTTCTTTTTTGTATTAAAATATCTGTCTTTTGTATTTTATTGGAAGATGCAGCATTTTGCGCCATTCTGTCTAATACAAAAGTTTGATTTTTTAGCTTTTGATTTTTGATATCTTTTGTTCAATTATTTTACATGTTCTTGATATTTTAAGAAATGTATAACATCAAACTGCAGAGAAGTGAAAATTTAATTAAAAGTTATGCATTTAATCTATCAAAGAGAACAAACTTTGTCAACCACAGATTTAACGATGGAAAAAGATATTGTGCTTAAAATATTTGATAAAATAATGAAGTTAATTTGATTCTCATTACAAAAATGTAAGGTATTGTTGCAAATCACAAAAAAAATATTCAATTTTTTTTCAAATTAGTGAAAAAAATTGTACGACAGTTAAATTTTCATCGTGAAAAATGTAATTTGTTGGGGGGTTAATATTATAGGAAGGCGACACGGAAAAACGACAAAATCTTGTTTAATTTTTATTAGCTGAAATTTTAATTAACTTCGGATTTTAAAAAGTTGATGTTGTTGCAACAGTATTACTGTGGGTGTATGGTGTAAACAGTCCAACACGCAAGATAATGGAGAATGAAGGTTTATTTACAAATGTGCAGGAAAACATGGAACACAGATACAGGAAACAATGGTTCTTGCACAGATTACCAATGTAAACAGACAACAATTCGCAGGTAATAACAATTCAGCACTTTGTTATCTAACAACACAAACAGTCGGCAAATAACTAGCAACGACAATAACTGCACTTTCAATAGCGCTCAGCTCACCAGCTTCCTAGCTCGCACTGCGGACGAACTCCAAAGACGTTCGCGTTCCAAGGTAATCCCAGTCGAACAACACACCCTCCGTCATCCAAGCTCTCTCCTTATATAGTTTCCCCCGGCAGGCTGTGACGTCACATGGAATTATCTAGTACATTCAAGCGTATCTCCTCTCCTAATGGAAATATCGAGAAGATTCCAGCACCTTTGAGATCTCATATTTCGTCGCCAAATTTGTCGCCAAGGTCGGGAACCAGATGTAGCTGCTGTCGGTCATCTCATACTTACCCCTGTAAAACTCTCTTCCCAACCATAAGACTCACATTGCTGGGAAGCGACTTTCCATGTTTGTAACAATATTGATTTTCCTGTCGTTTTGAAGAGAACATGTGTCAAATTTCATCAAGATTAAACAAAAACTGTAGATTTGTACAAGGGACACACACACACAGACGATCTTCTTTATACAGGGTGTCCACACTTATCGTGGTCCAATAGCTAATTTCTAAACCGTTAGAGATAGACATATGGTTCCAATTGAAAAAATGATTTAAGTAAAGGAAAATATTATAATTTATGTTTTATGAGCCAATAAATATATTTCTGAAAAATTACTAATTCTAACTTTTTATACGGTCCCCCGGTCCTATCAGTCATATTCAGTAAAATATTCTCGACACTCTAACATTTTAACAAAAAAAAGTCCCATTCTTCAGCGACAAAAATTCAACGATTATGGAGCTTTGAATTTCGTGATTTTTAACCAATCAGCGGCGGCGTCGAGTAAGTGCTGCGCATTGATTGGTGAATCGTCTGCAAGACGGCTATTGAAATGGTGTAAAGTGATCCAAGTCAGCGATATTCAGAGCTCCATAACTCGGTCAGTTTTAGTCGCAAAAGTGTAGGACTTCTTTTATTTAAAATGTTAGAGTGTCAAGAACATTTTATTAAATATAATTGATAGGACCGGGGGAACGTATAAAAAGTTAGATTTCGTAACTTTTTCACGGATATATTTATTCACTCAAGAAATATATATTATAATTTTTCCCTTCATCATAAAGCATTTTTTTAATTGGAACTATATGTCTACCACTAACGGTTTAGAAATTAACTATAGTATCACGATAAGTGTGGACACTCTGTATAAATAGAGAGAGATCACGTTATTCGTAAACTGAAAAACAGATACATCCTTATAAACACTATCTTTAGATGTTTACCCACCACTAGAATCGTTTAACTGACCGTAATTGATCCACTATAAGGATTGTGGATATTACATTGTATTACGATATATCATTCCCAACACCTAAACTTCGGGTACTGCTACCACATTTCTGGTATAATCTTATACTTCTGATGATTACATCTTCCTCCAATCTATCACATCGGCAAACTATTTGTGTTCTCACAGAGTTAAAAGACGCTTAATGAATATTTTAGATTCGATGCACCATCTTGACAAGACCTTAAAAACTCGATCGTTCCTTACCTTAAGCGATCCTTTCAGGGCTTTATCTATTGCTTTCGTGAAACTACCACCTTGTTGTCAAGCGTATACTGGATTACTGATTTTATGATATACTTGCATTCAGTGGCGTACCGAAGGGTGGGTAAGGAGCATACAGGTACTCAAGGAGCCAGTTTTTGCCACCCGAAGCATACAGGGACTCAGATCTTATTCCCAGGATGCCCCGGAAATAAGCTATTTTTGTCAAAAATGTGCTTATTTTTGTCTTTATTTTATGTTTCTAAAATCTGAAATCAACGAAGAGATTGTTGGGAGGGAAAATACATTCAATTCCCGGGAGCCATTTACTCTCGACACGCCACTGATTTTTTTTCTTGACTGTCTTTATACGGTTAAGTAGTTGCAGAAAAATTACAAAAATTTATTTATCAATGCCCAAGAGAGAGCGCGTTCAACTCAAAGAGCTTTGGAGTATAATATGGCTCTTCGAGGGCAGGGGAATTACAAGAATTTGGTTATCAATGCCCAAGAGAGAGCGCGTTCAAC
>BGPR01002064.1:57785-116183 GCA_013235015.1 Araneus ventricosus
TTATCAATGCCCAAGAGAGAGCGCGTTCAACTCAAAGAGCTTTGGAGTATAATATGGCTCTTCGAGGGCAGGGGAATTACAAGAATTTGGTTATCAATGCCCAAGAGAGAGCGCGTTCAACCCAAAGAGCTTTGGAGTATAATATGGCTCTTCGAGGGAAGGGGCGGCGCCAGTAGGGGGAAGGTCCCCCTGTCAGGATGATGTGCCCCCTGTCGGGGCAAATCTTTTTGCCCCGTTCATGCAGCAGGCTATTTATCTAGTAGATAAATAAGGATCTGGCGAAAATTTGAGAGGATCATCATTACACGCCTCACCTTATACAGCAAGTCGTGCCCCCATCGGGTGGACTCTAACTCCACTCCTGTTCGAGGAGAACACCTCAAGCAGTAGTCAGGTCCTTAAAGCACATCTCCGGTTTCACCCGGAGCAAGCAGATAAGGCTGCCAAGTCCGCTACAATTTTCAAAAATGGTACTGTTCCTATTGGCGATTTTAAAGCGCACATTAAATTGTTGCTTTACTCCAAATGGCAGGAACATTGGAACGTAGAGACTGAAAACAAGCTTCATGCTGTCAAACCAACTGTGGAGTCTTGGCCTTTTCTAAAGAATAGAAAAGCTGATACTGTTTTAACTCGGCTACGTATAGGACATACAAGATTTACTCATCGTCACTTATTGCACGGAGATCCAACGCCAATGTGCTCAGAGTGCAACTGTATTATGTCTGTCCATCACATCTTATCAGCATGCTCAAATTTTAACTCGCAACGTTTACGATTTTTTAATTCTACTACTATTTCATTACCTGCATTACTTGGCGAAACTCCTCATGTTCACCTTTTTGCATTTTTGAAAGCAATCGGTCTTTACTCCCTTATTTAAACAAAGTTTAGTTTTAACTGAAAACTGTTTTCATCGGTTTTTATACATATTCAACCTTATTCTTTTATCTTGACATGATTTTACATTTTTTTTGGCACAGTATGGTCAACTTCATGGCTCTTGCGCCAAAAAAACCAACACAACCGGTTTCACCCGGAACAACATTTATTAATCTTTAATCACTTTCTAAGAAAAGACCTCTCAAGTAGTCCCTGTCTTGAAGAGATAACAGAACGCTCTTCCTCGCATGACCAGAGAAAGAGGTGGCCCACTTGGAGGCAACCCGTCCTTTTTACCCAGCTAGCAAAGAAGGTTGCGGAAAGGTTGCCATTTCACTTTCCATAGACTGTCCGCGAAAGCATTTCCGCGCAAACCGTTTCGGAAACCATTCCCTCAAAATTGGCGTAGGAAAGCTTTTTATGAACTACCTGTCCCATCGTTTGTAGCCCCGTCGGTATAGTGGTTAGTGCGCCTGCCTTCCAACTCTATGGACGCGGGTTCGATCCCCGGCTCGGAGGAACTTGAAGTTTTGTCACAATCGTACAAGTTCAATTAAAAATTAGATTGATCAAATTAATTAAAATTAATAATTAAGATTTGATTAATTAAGATTCCTAATTGATTTAATTAGTTGACATTCTAGACAATTTTAAGTTGGACTAAGATGACGTCAGAAGAAGGGGGATAAAAAAGGGAGTTGTACCCTTCTGTTGGAGTACGGCTGTAAAAAGGGGGCTTGACCCTTCTCTAGGAGTACGGCTTCGGAGGTCTTCAATATTGTCCTCCGAAAGAGGGATCTTAACAACCTTTTGAAAGGCCTGAAACAAGCTTGTAATAAAAGCTTGGGGAAATCTAACTATAAACATTACAGAAATCCTTGTTTCTAGTTGACTAGCGAACCTTTCCGCTACCTTTCCGAAAGGTTCAACCTTTGTCATGGAAACCTTTGTGACAACCCTTTACCCTTGCTGGTCACAAGGTTTCCAAAACCTTTTAGACAAGCTTTCTTTGCTATCTGGGTAGTCCCGGAAAGCACTTGCGATTTGTGTCGGAGAAGCAATAATAGACTTCAAATTCTTTGAAAATAGTTGGGTGGTAGCCACGGACCTCCAGCAGCGCAAAATTGTCTTTAATGGCTTCTCCGACACGTTTTTGCCTCGAGGGGAACGTTAGTCGGAGAAGACATTTGCGACACTCTCTCTCTCTCTCTCTCTCTCTGCGGGAAGTTTGTGTGGACTGCCTAACTATTGTCACTATCCTTCAAGTTGCTCATTGCTTCTCCGACATTTTTACTGCAAATGTCTTGTCCGACACAAATCGCATGTGAGTACCGGACATTGCGGCACACGAGTGGACTTTATGTACCGTTTGGGTTCAAGAGTATAAAAAAACAGCTGTGGAGGAATAAACAAAGCGATCGGCCTATAAACGACTCAGAAATAAAAGCAGTTCTGAGTCAGCTGTTTAAGACTGACCAATGGCTGCCTCCGGCAGGTCACGTGTCGGAGGATGTGACGTCACATGCATAAGGTCCATTGCAGCGGGAGGAAAGGAAATGTGCTGAGAATAGGGTCGGAATGGTAATCTTTGACAAAGCGAAAGGGAGAATTCTATGAATGACTTGAAAAGTGAAGGGAGCTGTTATTCGTTTTCCTCTGCGAATAGTTGCAATCAAGCGAAACAGTAAATCAAGGAAATTGCTTCAATTTACTGGAAAGACTTCCAAACGGTGGTGGGTGGCAGGGGTTAGCTTCCGCGATTGGTTCTAATATTGTGGTTAACTTGATAGAACGATCTTCTTACCATGGAAGAGTTTTCTGTTTCGTTTATTTGGGGCACTCAGCAGGGGTGGCGCCAGAGGGAGGACCGGGGGGCCAGCCCCCGCACATCGGGCAAAAATTTTGTATGCCGTCGGGGAAAATATTTGTACGGGGTATTCAACTGTATTTGATAATTAATATTTTGGCGAAAATTTGACACCAATTTCATTTCACTCGCGCCCCCATACAGCAGGTCGTGCACCCTAACGGAGAGATCGTGTCCCCCTGTCGGGCCCTCCCATCAGGCAAACTCTACCCAGGTAGCACAACATGTTGTCCGATATTGTACAATATTGTTCGATATTATATAATATTATATGATATTGTACAATATTATATAATATTGTGAATATTGTTCAATATCGTACAATATCTTTGTGCTACCCCAGATAGTACGTAAGTTTGCAGCAAGTTTGATTTTGACTTGATATTCCCTTGTCACGGCAAAATTTGACGCGTCAAACTTGAAACGAACGTGTAGCAAGTTCGCTGTGACAACTAGCGCCACCCTCGCTTGCAACGCATTTGCTGCAAGTTCGATGTGACAAATAGAGCCACCTCCCTTGCAAATCAAACTTGCAGAAAATTTGCAAAACAAGCTTCATGCAAAGATAGCACAATAAAGAGATAATTATCTTTGTCTCTGTTTTAAAAAAACATCCGATTTTCAATAGCATCTCTTAGACCGCCCTTCTTTTTGTTAATCCAATAAATCAATGATAATTTGTGAAAAAAATAACTTTCTTATAAAAAAATTTTTTTGAAACATTTTCCATCTTTTTACTAAATATATCACTCGCACTTTAAAGAAAACTATATCACCTTTTAATTAATGTTAAAATTTTAACGTTTATAAACAAAATTAAATCTAAAAAACAGTCAGTGTTTGTTGAAAAATAATAACATAGACATTTTTTTCCATTTTAAAGTAGTTACTTTTGAACTCTAATTTCATAATTTATTCTGCTAGCAAAACGTAGTTATTAGCGAAAATCGCTCTCTCTTTGACTTCAAATCATATTCTCAACTCAAAAAATTAATGAAATCAAGAAAAAAGTTTAAAATAAATCGTATACGAATCGAATCGAACGATGTATTAGCGAAATCTATCTTCTCCTCTCAGAGTTCAGCTGGCTCAATGGTTAGCGTCTCCGCTTCGGAACCGGTAGGTCATGAGTTCTATCTCGGTTTGTGTTCGCGCTCTGTTTTTGCTATAATTTGCTATGAGTTTGCAATGTAAGCTTGCGGCAAACGTCCTATGGTGACTTTGAGGCTTGCGTTAACTTGCTGCAAGCTTGTTTCACACTTGCACACTTGTCGTGACAAATTTGCAGAAAGCTTGCAGACTTGCAGTGCAAGTCTGCTGCAAATTTGCTGCAAACTAAAATTGCTATCTGGGACTAGAGTAGCGCCATTCCTGGCACACAGAGCTTCCGTGCCGTGGATCCACTTCTGGTTTCCATTTGATGAAGCATTACACAAGAAATCGGTCGTGGAACAAAAGTTCTACACTATCCCAAATAAACAAAACAGAAAACTCGTCCATTTTCAACCAAAAGTGCTTTTAACTACAGGATCCATCTGTTTACAATATATCGATCTAAAAACTCAAACTCTGAAGGAAGTACAATGGACGAGTACAATGGAAGTACGAAGTACAACAATGGACGAGTTTTCTGATTTGTTTATTTATATTAAAAACCTGAACTTCCGCTTTGAAGGTTCCCTTTGACTTAACATTACACCTGAATGACGTAGGTAAAACATTCTAATGTAAATAAACTATACAGAAAACTCGTCCATGAAAAGGGATGACATTTTTTTATTTAAATATTTTTCAAAACTCTTTGAAAAAATATAAAAATACACTTAAAAAGACTCTTTGAAAATTAAAAGTGTGAATAAAATAACACCTATTTGGAACAGATATTTAAAAATAACTACCGCAATTTTTTTTTTGTTATTCATAAAATTGTGGATTATGTATCCTTATTGTTAAAGTGCATGTTAATAAAGATTTTCCGTTTTCAGAATTTTTCTGGTTTTGAATCTCACCCTGCCCTTCAAAAGATCCTTTATTTTTTGTCAGAATTTGAAACCTTTTTTCAGTTTTTAGCCGCATTTTCCGCTAAAAAGGTATTCATCAACAGTTGAAAAACACTCCGATCAGGACTCAAAGAAAAACTCTTCATCTGCCATGCTTTGTTTTGTTCAAAACATTTTCTGATTCGGAATTGCTTTGCATTGTTTAATTGGTCAAAATCATCCTTTATCGTAACCTCAGAGTAAGAGTTATCTTTCCTCTGAGATCGTAACAAAACGTGTCATTCTGCGAGTAAAGTTTCGAATTCAAATGTAGTATCGTGTAAGATTACGTGTGGGCTGCTCAGAGGATATCATGTATCATAACAACCAATCAGAAAACACGTCATGAAAATATTGCAAATCTTTGCATTCTCTTTCCGCCAAGATTGGCGATTTGTTGCCAAATGCCCTTCTTATTTTTCCCGTACATATGCACTCTATTGGTTGTTTGACTTCAGTTTTAAAAGATAAAAAAAAGAGAGAGGAAAGAAAAAGGAACAAAACGCGCCAACAGGATCGCAGACACATTATTACGTCACATTCCGGGCTATCTTCTGATTCGTTCAATTTCCAAGTGTGTTTCTGCTGTTAGTTGCTGCAGAATAGTATGACTGACTCTTCATGACAATCTATTTACAAACACGATTAGATGTTCCATGAATTATTGTGTCTATAATGGTTTCTCTTGCAACTTTCCCTAAGGTGCATTTTATTTAAAATTTATTATTAGAATTACATATATTATATTCCAAAACTTCTGTCACTTCTATTTTGGAGTTAGTTTTTCGTTTTGTGACGTATGATAATTTAGCATCGCCGGGTATAAATTTCGCTCTGTTCTAATTTGATTTATTTTTGTGAAGGTATTACAGTTTTATTAATAATTTTTGCATTTTGCAGGATCTAATTAACATAGAAATACATTTTCTTTCTATAATGTGTAATTGATTATTATTTCGATTGTGTAACATTTTTTACTCAGTCTGATGATCAAAGCAATTTATTTACGCGTATTTATTCAAGTAATCTTTATTCTAATAATTTTATCCACTAGTGTGGTACTGTAAATTAACTTCTGTATTATTTGGAACTTATAAAAATTGTTCTTGTGCATAGTGTACATTAATATATTATTATTAGGTACTCCACTGTAATTCTACATGATTTGTAGATGATGTAGCTTTAAATATTGCATAAACATAGCTATGACTTGTATATTGAAAGCTTAACACCGTTTTCCCTCGGATATTGAAAAGACATTTTCTAGAAATAATGCACACTTTGAAATAAAATTTATTTTGGCTGTTAATTTTTTTTTATTTGATGTGTTACAGAATATTTCTTTTTAGGTTATGTGACTAGTATCAACTGAAAATGTGGGCCAAAACTTCATCAAGCATGTGTAGATCACATCATCGTAAAGTATTAGTTTTAGTCTATGTTTTAATTCTTTTGGTCATTACTGTAAATGCAAAAGATAAGAAAAAAACTGCTGATGAGCAGAATTCACAAACTTTCACTCAGACTGTAGAATCCACTCAAAACAGCAAAATTGATGATGATGACATGGATTCAAACACTAAGCCACTTTTCACTGATCTCAGAACTAGTCAAGTGTATAACTTTGTAGAAAATTCTAAAAAGAAAAAAGATAAAACTGAGGATTATAAAACATCCTCTAGTAGTGAGGAGACATCGGACATTTTGAATCAAAAACTAGTCGAAAAACTGAGAAAAGAAATTGAAATGTTGAACATAAATGATGATGAAGTGATCAGCCATGAAGATCTCTACCGCATAATTACTTCAAAAGAAAAAGAGTTTTATGGAACTGCGGAGGAAACTATGCTTTTCCAAGAACTCTCGGAAGAAGAATTTGAACAGTTAATAAAAAATGAAAATAAAATTGAAACAACGACCAAGATTACTATTAAAGAAGTTGATCCCAATCCCACTTTTAGCGATTTGAATTCCAACGAGATTTATCATACATCTTCACCTACACACAGTTTGGTTCCTCCTGATGTTTCGAGTGCTACTGTAGAAATTCCAGAACCACCTCCAAAACCTAAAGTCAAAGAAGAACCTGAATTAACTGAGGAGGAGAAGCAAGGTAATTTTTATTTCCTCTAGCATTCAGATTTTTCTCAATTCTAATAAATTGGCATAACATGATCATGTTTGACTGTTATATAGTACACCCCCAGGAATCTAAAATTTTGCATAATCTGAGCATCTTTTGTCAATTTTCTAAAAACATTTTATTAGAAAATGAAGGAAAATAACAATTATGAATCAGAAACAAAGTTAATGTTTATTTGTAACTTAAAAGAAACATCTGAACTCGTGTCTAAGAATGATTACAACACCTTAATTAATAGAAAAAAATTGATTATTTTCTTTTGACATAAGGAACTAAAGCTGTTTGAGGATGCAAATTGCAGCTAGCTCTTTTTTTACTCTTTCTTAGTGCACCCGAGGTCAATACTCTAATGCATTTGTTATATAAAGAGTATTTTACCAAATTTTCTAGATAATCCAAATTTCCCGTAATCCGAACAGAAGTCAGCCCCAAGTAGTTCGGATTCCCGAGGTTCTACTGTTCCTATAAACACCGAACACAATTATAATGAACTCTCACCATAATTAAGTTTGTTTATGTTATAAAATAATAGTATTTGGAAGTTGTATGTGTATTTTGCTTTGCTCTTTTTACTTTCTCGTATATGAAGTATACAAAGAGAAAGTATTATAATCGTCAAAAAATTCGGACTCGAGATTTTGACGAATGTCCACATTTTAGACCTCCCCGAGTACCAAAAACGCAATTTTGGAATGTGTTTTTTGGTGTCTGTCTGTAAACACGATAACTCAAAAACTATTAAAGCTACAGGGATGAAATTTTGTATGTGGTCTTTACACATAATTTGCAGGTTTCTATCAAATTTTGGACAAAATCCGTCCACGGGAAGTCTAATCTCATGTCCGTGTTAATGTCAAAACGATAACTCACAAACTTAAATAGCTAGGTGGATAAAATTTGCTACACATTTTTATCATCAGGAATGTAGGTTTGTATCAAATTTTGGACCAAATCCGTCAAAGGTTTGACTGTCTGTCTGTATAATTGCATACTTTTGAACACAACTTCTTTAAAAAATTACTTTGATAAATGAAATTTGGTATGTGACCTTTTTACCTTAATGGTACATTTGTGTCAATTGGTTAAAAAAAAGGCGTTCAAGTTGCAAATTTCGTTTTCTTTATCTTGCACCCAGCCCTAATGGCAATCACACCTTCTTCTAATTCCAATTCTGCGTTGGACTACCTTCAGAAATCGTGGCATGATGTTTTGTTTATTTTTTTCTCCACTGTGTTAGGGGTTCTTGTTTGTTTTACTGTCTTTTAGTTTATTTTTTTCATAACGTGTAGGAGTATACGAGAAAGTTTAGGGGAGACCACTCCCGCTAGTTAATATATAGATTTTGCCACATGTGCTAACCTGTATTGTATAATCACTTAGTAGTTCCATCTATGTAATGATGCAAGTCTAGAATTTGTGTTACATTATATTCTGTTGTGATTAACAACTTAATCCACACCAATGTTGATTGTGATGTGATTAGGAAGGCTACAAGCAACTATATAGTATGCAATTTGATACATCTTAGGGGTATAGTTACAGATCTAAGAAATTCACCACCTTTCATTTAAGCGTAATTCTGTTACTCCAAACTTTGGTTAATGTTGTTTAAAAAAAAACTGCTAAGCTATATCAAATTCATTTAAATACATCGGTATCATTTTCAGGATTATGTAATTAGGCATGATACAAGATAGCTTCCTCTGTACTATCAACTTGAATGGTCACAGACTGTTATAAGGGAAATATGTTGAATGTGAGGGGAAAAAAGATATGGGAGGGTTAAATGTGTTCTAATTAATTGAGAATTGTTTGAAACATTCTGCCCTTGGCTCATTTGAGAATGTTACATTTTAAAAAAATTTCACAGTAATTTATAAATTCAGTTTATTTTTGAATTAGATAGTTACTGTAAACTTTATATATTATCAGCTTAGTATTTGGCCACAATTAAATGTTTCATATTTTCAATAAAAGAAATTAGGGTACTTACGTATTAACGCCACCGCAGCTACAAATTTGACGGTTTTTAAGTGCCGCCAATCTGAAAAAAATGGCGTCAAAAATCAGCAAACAACAAGGCAACAAGGAATCCAAAAGATAACTGTGTGCACATGCGAACAACAAGATTGCTCTTTATTGGCACATTAGTGCAACTTCAGCTGCAGTGGCGTTAATACGTAAGTACCGAAATTAGAAATATGGTTAAGTTAAAAAAATGGGCTGAACCAAAGTGTACGGTACGGTGCCAAAGTTGAATTGCCAAATGTGGTAACCCAATGGCAGTCTCTTACATGATAAATGCGGTAACATGGCGGACTTTTGGCGAGTTTCTCATGATTTTTCGCCAGCTTGGCGAGGGATATGCCATACACTTTGGTTTTACCAAAAAATATGATAGGAAAAAAATGCACTATTTCATTATTATTAAGTTTTGTAATTTTTATTGTTTAATTAATAATGGTTTTGAATTTGTTTTATCAGTCAGTTGATAAGAATTTTAAGTATTAATAGCTTATATTTCTGTTTTATTACACTGAAAATGTAGCACAATACAATAAACTTTCTCAGACTGATTAACCTTTTACTATTTGATGGAAAGTGTGAAGAACAGACTAAATTTTTGGAGGGTAAAAATTTAGATCAACTGTAAAAATGTTTATAAGGAAAAAAAAATTCTTAGTTTCAGATTAGTTTCTTAATTTCTATTTATGAAATGCACATAATTGAAAATACTAATGGTATATACAGGGTGTCCAACAAAGGACTCCCTCATTTTAAAATTAAATAACTCGGCAACGGAGATCGATAGAAGAACGAAACCAGTGATATGCTTAGTCTGAAAGCCGTAAAAATCTGATACAAAAGTTTCAAAATTAGTTATAAATGTTGCCGACAGGTGGCGCTGCAGGTTGTAATAGCTATTCAGAATCCGATAAGAAATCTATAAACTGTCCTTGGCAAGCACGAAAAATGCCTAATTTGAATCGATTGTGATGTGATTGCAACGATTACTTGCAAATGACAGTTTATAGCTGTCTTCTCGAAATCTGAACTGTGATTACAACGTACAGCGCCACCTGTCCGCAACATTTATAACTAATTTTGAAACTTTTGTATCAGATTTTTACGGCTTTCAGACTAAGCATATCACTGGTTTCGTTCTTCTATCGATCTCCGTTGCCGAGTTATTTAATTTTAAAATGAGGGAGTCCTTTGTTGGACACCCTGTATATTTTCTCATGTAACTTTTGAATTTTCAACAAATTTTAATTTTTTTAATTTCCTGCATGTGAAAAATCTTAATATGATGCATGAAAAAATTTTCTTTTTAAAATCAATGTTTCATGTTTAATATAAATTACATAATATTTTTAAACCCCAGTTTAAAAGTTAAATTTTGCCTGTCTATGTATTGTAAAATTTAAGAAAAAGGAATATTTATATTAATGTAGCTTATGTAAATGCAGATTAATTTTTTTCAAGAATTATTTCATCTTCATCAGGCCCAGAATGTACCCAGCTTTTGATGTTTTTAAAAACGGTTCTTTTTATATGAAACTGGCTTTGTTTGCTAGATTGATTTTGTAGATAAGAAGACTGTGTTAGAGGTAAAATATATTAAAAAGCATTAATAAAAGAATTTAAATTATTATTGGGGTTTTTTTCAAAAACTTTAAAGAAACTGAAAATATTTCATTTGTTAATGTTGAATCTAAATATTATTTAAAATTTTTCAGCTAAAGTATTGTATGAAACAGCTGTCATGATTTTGAATTCAACCAAACCTGATAAGAAAAGGTAAATATATTTTTAAAAAACAAGGATAAATATTTTTTTGCTTAATATTTATTCCCACTGTCTCATAATATTTATATATATTTCTTCTTTAAATATGCCTAAATATTCTTCTCTATATTTCTTCTCCAAATCAAAGTATTTAAATGAATAAAAATCATCTTCTGATTTATAAGGAAACTAGCTGATAAACCTGAAGTTGCTCAGGATTAAAATACTTTTGAATAAAATATTATAATACACAAAATCCTTTTATTTTATGAAACGTTTTTAAATTAAAATGAGATCGTCAATTAAAGCAAACGATTTTTTAAAAAATGCTAAAAACTAATTTTCTCCGTAATATTTGTTACATATAAGTACTTCAAATTTTTTTCACGAATACTGAAGTATAAGAAAGGTTTCAATGGACTTTTGGGGACAATTAATTACTTTTTGATTAATAAAAAACATGAAAATAAACCAAATCAAAAGTTTTTACTGGTATAAATTGTGAATTGTCTGCTTTTAAACTTTTCTTTTAGTATTTTCCAAAATTTTGTTAATGTTTTTTGGCAACAGTTCTTCATATGTGCATTTTTGTTCATAAACACTAAAAATAATAATGTTACAAATTGTGTATAAAATTAATTTTTAAAAATTTATTGAGAGAAAAAAATTGTACAGAAATGAAATTAGTGTCACTGAAAAGCTAATTTTTAAAAAAAATATGGTGTAAAATTAGTTTTTTTTAGATGGCATTTTTGGAAGATATCGCGGAAAAATGCCAAAAATCTTGCTAAATTTTTAATTTCTTTTTGGACTTTGTAAAGTTGACAGTGACCTTTATCTTGTTTTGAAGACCTAATGTGCATAATTTCTTCGAGATTCAACAAAAGCTGTTGATTTGAATTAAGGAACACACACAGAGACATACACTGTATAAAAATGTGTACAATAAACATTCAAAACCACAGCTTCCCAACTACAGAGATTAAGGCTACAACGACCTACATTAATCCAATGCTTGCCTGTAAACAGCATTTCTGGAGCGTGCTGTTATCAAAAATCTATTTCATCTGCTTACAAAAGCTTTACTATCTTTGGCTTTGTTGGAATTTGAGCAATTGACTTATGTTTTCTTTTAGACATCGTTAAAACACAACCCTTTTATCTCATATTATTCAAAGTTATATATTTTCAATTAAAATATTATTTATTTATTATTTCGTAGAAAACACAGGTAAAGATGAGAGGCTGTTTTAACTGCAGCTGTTTTTTAATATAATTAAATAAGCTGTAGAATTCTTTAAGAACCAATGAAGACATTGCCAAACGATATTTGAAAAAAAATAAATGGGAAATATAATGGGAAAGTAATTACACCGTTGTCTAGCAACCGAGTATCATTAAATTTGCTTTATTTCAAAATCGTCTGCTTTTAATCAACTTTTTATTAAATTTTGAGAAACTAATAAAAATTGAAGGAATAATGTCAGATATAAAATTGGTATCATTAAAAAGGTAAAAATTTGAACTTTAAGATGGTATAAAAATAATTTTCGGGGGATAATTTGCTCCAAACTTACAGCAGAAAAACTGTTTTGGTTAATTTCTAATTAACTGACTGTTTATTAACTTTTGTGCTTTGAAAAAGTTGACATGTTAATAAGTGTGCAAAGTTTGGTTGAAATCGATGCTGTGGTTTAGGAGGAGATGTGGAACATACATACAAGCAAACATACATACCCACAATGACTTTTATTTATATTAAGATAGTAGATTTTATTTTTATTGACTGAATGTTGTGACTATTTATAAGAAACTGAAAATGATAATTTTTTTAAATGAATGAGGGGGATATTTAATTTTAAGTATTTTTCCATTAGCTTCACAGGAGCATTAATCCATACAAGGTATTAGCAACTTAATGCAGTAAAGTTGGCAAAAAAATATGCACATTTTTCTGCATTTGATGAGCATGCACACCTTTGGTAGCTGTGAAGAAAGATGTTTCTCATCAAGATTTAAGTTTTATGGACATTGCTGTCCAGCAAATGAAAAATACCGAAATTTTTCCCTTAAGCTGTTTCATGCAGGGATGAGATTCTTCCGCTTTTTCGCTGATTTCTGCTTTTTGTTATTTTGGAGAAATTTCGTTTTTAATCTTTTTTTTCTCTATCAAAATTCCGTGTTTTTTTAAATTTTTTTTTTTATTTCGGATTTTTTTTCCCCCCAGAATAAATTTGCTTTTTCTTCCGAAAATTCTGCTTTTACACAAAGAAAAGAAACCTTCCTATCTTACATTTTTGAAAGAAAATTCTGGGAAAATATGTTCAACAGTACGGCTTAACTCCACAGGCTAGGAAACTAGCTGATTCATCTTCTACTGACAAATCAACATTATATCAGCAAGCTCTACAAGGATGAACATTCCAACATTCAGTGCCATTCAAAGTATTAAGTACCACCTTTTTGCAGAAAACAAAACTTCTGTGGCATATTTTGCAAAAAGAAAAGAAAAAAAAATGCATGAAAATGTTGAAAAAAATTAGTTGAAAACTTAAGTTCATCTTGTGGGGTGATCATCTTGTAAGATGAAGAAATTAAAAAACGGAACAAAAACAAATAAATAAACTACATAAAAAAAGAAAAACTCCTGTCAAAAGAGAGGCAACTAAAAAATTATGTGCAAATGCAGCAAAAACATGGGGAATAAGACATAAAAAAAATATTCTCAAAATAAAAAACAAAACTGATGCATTCTAGAGATAATGTAGTCCCGACAACTATGCCACTAACTAAACAGAGGGATACTAATAAAGACTGTGTAAAAACTGTAGCCTCTACTGAACATAAGGAGAGGATGCAAACACATCCTTTATTGAAGAAAAATCTGTCAAAGGTAGGAGCCCTCCAAAACAAGGGGTGAAGTGTGTTAATGGAGATCTGTTACTAACAAAAGCCACACAATTAAAAAAACGGAAGAAAACCACTTCTTTAACAATTAAGGAAATGTTTCAAAGAGTTTCAAATAGCAATGATGCTAAATGAATCTGTCATTGTCAAACTGTACAATTTCTCGACCCCTCTCACTTTATAAGGTGCAGAATCATTGTGCTGTTACTTTTGCGAAAATGTATAAAAATAAAAGAAATAAAACAGAATTCAGTATATGATACATTATTATAATTTATAAAGAGCTATTAATACACTTTACACAATTGCATGAAGCAAAAGAAATTATTTGCCCTTATTTTCATTTATTTTTTGAGCTAACTTTTATCAAAAGGTTATTAAATATAATTCTTCTCTGACTTCTGTTGGGTGAATGTTGCATCTCAGTGATGTACAGGTGGTAAATATGTTTTAATGTCTTAATTTTGTATTTTCTGATGCCCCTGATGATGTGTTAAACTTGTTTGTTAACTTTTAATGTGAATGATTTAATAATAATTTAATATTATTTTTCTTATTTATACGTACTGAATTATAAATAATTAAGTTATTATTTATTATAGTGTAATATTTTCATTATGTTGCATGTTTTGATGTTTTACTTCTTTCGCGTATAAATTATGGTACAAATTTTTTACTCGCATATGATTTCAGTCTTTTTGCTTTTTTGCCAATCTCATCCCTGTTCATGGAATAAATTTATTAACTTATTTTTCAGAGCGTATGATCTGTTTAAACAAGCAGCAGAACTGAATCATCTTGAAGCAGGCAAAATTGTTGGCCAAGCATACTTTTTTGGAGATGTTTTTCCACAGAATCTTACTGCTGCTAGATACTGGTTTGAGAAACTTGCCACTGAAAAAGGATCACCATTTGCTCAAATGGTAATCTATTAACTTTTCATAAATGTTTCAAAATTATAAAATTTCACTTTCCACTTTGAAAATTAATATAAGCGAGTGAAGTTAATTTTTATCATTGTAAAAGAATGTTTCAAAATTGTCACAGACTAATTTCTAATAACTACAAAAACGGGTGAGGTTTTTTTGTTAAAAATATCACCTGCCTCAATTTTTATTTAAGAAAAAATTCATACACTGATTTAACTTTAAAAAAGCATGGTATTTTTTTTTTTTCATTCTCTTTTCTTTCATGAAAGTTGCATTTATATATGAAAACAGTTTATGAACGTAGTTTTTAAAATTTTTCCTTTTGTTGAATTTTTCAAGAATAATTTCTTTAGTTTTGAAGTAAAAAATTTGTTTATTAAAGAACATGTCAAAGTATTTTTAACTGTTTTGGTGAAGTAAACGTTTTGTACCAGATTTTGTTAAAGAATTGTTATTTCGTTAAAGAATATTATTAAAGAAGGTACTTTTCTGTTAGTCAGGCGCAAGCAAAAAATTGCCAAATAATGTAGAATTCCGCCAAATTTCTTACAACCATTTTCTGTTGTAATTCGCTTTGCTTGGCGACTTGGCTCGCATTTGGTTCACAATTGGCGAAATTTGCGCCCATCTAACGGAAAAGTACCTTACAGAATTATTTTGTTAAAGAATAAATACAATTCTAGTGAATTATATTTTATTTTGTAAGGTTGTTATATATTCTTATTTAGTAAATATTTTGTTAATTTCATTTATTTATTTTGTAGTTTTTAAAAAATTTCACAGTAACAGTATTTTTCTGATAGAATGCACAAAAAATTACAAGTGATTAGATTAATAAATATCAGTTTCATATATGAATATGAAAATTTAGGGATATTTTCCAACATCAATAGAAAATTGTATGTATTGTTTGTTAACTGTTTTAATTCAGAAATCTACATTTCTAAAAAATGTTTATTTATAGTATTTAGGATTGATGTATGCTGCTGGTCTAGGAAATCCTCCTCATTTGGCTAAGGTATATTTTTATAATATTGTAAACTGTTTACTCTGTACTTTTTAAATGAAATTCAGATGTAGTGTAATATAAGAATACACTAGTAGCCAAAGCTGTGGAAACCTTCTGTGAAAAGTGCATTTTTAAAATTTTACAGCTCATTAATCCATTTATTTTTCATGTAATGTCACAAAATTATACTTCACTGGAAAGAAAGCTTAATAAAGAATATAATGTAATAAAATTTATCTGTTTAGCGAGTTTATGGAAACATAGCTGAGTTAAATAGAGTGTTGCTAAAACTTGGTAGGTCGTCCAGAATCTGATGACAATAATACTGTTAATCAGATAAAGGTTGGTTTTGAGAACATAAGAAGAAAACCTGATGAAAACTTAATTATAGGTGGCTTTCGTAAATTTTTGAAGTGGTACGAAGAGATTCAGTTTGTTACAAAAACAGTTTGATGAAGGCAGGAAAAGTTATATTATGGCAGATGAGAGAATAACATTTACAATAAATAACAGGAAAAAATCATTGTGATCACAAGACAAAACCAGCGGGAGTGGTCTCCCCTAAACTTTCTCGTATACTTTCTAAGTGGAGATTCGTCAAAATCTCGAGTTCGAATTTTTTTGACGATTACAATACTTTCTCTTTGTATACGAGAAAGTAAAACAAACCTGAAATCAAATATCTGTTGCCACGTTTAAAAAAAATATTACTTTGAAGTAGGTGCGATAAAATAGGCAATGCAATGAATACTAAAGTGATAATTCTGCTTTGGAATTGACTTCCCAAGAAGACAATTTATACTACCACAACCGTAACAATTGCAAAAGCGCGTGAATAAGAGATTTGCTGAAATAATGAGATCGGTTTGATTTACAACAATAAAACCAGCGGGAGTGGTCTCCCCTAAACTTTCTCATATACTTTCTAAGTGAAGATTCGTCAAAATCTCGAGTTCGAATTTTTTTTTTGACGATTACAATACTTTCTCTTTGTATACTTCGTATACGAGAAAGTGAAACAAACCAACAAACCTGAAATCAAATATCTGTTGCCACATTTCAAAAAAATATTACTTTGAAGCAGGTGAGATAAAATAGGCAATGAAATGAATATTAAAGCGAAAATTCCAAAGAAAACAATTTATACTACCACAACCGTAACAATGGCAAAAGCGCATGAATGAAAGATTTGCTGAAATAATGAGATCGGTTTGATTTACAACAATAAAAAAATTGTTAACAATTGATGCCTGAAAACATTATTTATTGTTGTAAATAAAATTTACAACAATAACAGATTGCTACCAATACGCATGGGCACGAGAATCGGATTAAAAGAAATTGAATATGCAATTTGAACGCCTCTTTTTGACGGATTTGGCCCAAACTTTTATACGGACCTACATTCATAACGATAAAACTGTGTACCAAATTTTATCCATTTAGCTATTCAAGTTTTTGAGTTATAGCGTTCACATGACCGCGGACATACAAATAGACAGACTTCCTGTTGACGGATTTTGTCCAAAATTTGATAGAAACCTACAAATTATGTTTAAAGACCACATACCAAATTTCATCCCCGTAGCTGTAATAGTTTTCGAGTTATCGTGTTCACAGACAGACATAATTCCAAAATTGTGTTTTTCGGACTCAGGGAGGTCTAAAACGTGGAGATCCGTCAAAATCTCGAGTTCGAATTTTTTGACGATTACAATACTTTCTCTTTGTGTACTTCGTATACGAGAAAGTAAATATAGCAATGCAATGTGGAGTGCTAGGGCTGTTCAATGAATTTTATGTAAGCCCTAAAATCTCATGAAAAATCAATTTTTATCTCTCAAACAAAGCTGTAAAAGATAAAGCTGGATTAAAACTCATCTGTCATTTTCAGCAAAATAATGGTACAGTGATACTGCCAAAATCATTGTTTGGTAGTGAAGGCCAAAAATACATAAGAATGATAAGAGAAGGTTTGCATTCTGACAGCATTGCATTTAGTGTGAACTTTCAGTAAGTGTTATGATCTAGGGTTGTATAACATCAAATGATTTGAGCACAATTTGCATGATTATAAATTGCAAAAAGAGAGTCACTAATAGTGTATCTCAACCTAAACTAATGCATCCTGCATGTAATCCTTCCCAATTTACCTTTTTACTTCAGCTAAATCGAATAAGAAGCATGTCTTGTCAGAAATTTGTTCAAAAAGGATTTCCAAGATAATCGTATTTCAGGTCCAGGAATAATTCAGGTTCTTAATTCAATCTGATGTATGTGGAATGACTAAAAAGTACTAGTTAGTGAGAAACATCTCAGCAATAAAATCATGTTAAAAGGTAATGTAATATAGTCTTGACATATTGCAGCAGCTGTAGAATGAAAAAGAAACACGATTTAATCTATGAGAAGACGTTGTAATACTTTAATTGAAGTCGAGATTGCACAGCTAAGTATTTGCAGACATCGTAAGAAACTTTTTAATCTCAGTTTTTCTATGTTCATTTTTTTTTTTTTAATAAAACCATCATCAGAATGTTTACTGTATTTCAATTGTGGTTAAATGTCCTTTACGTTGATTACATTACTCTAGCATAATGTTATAAACCACCAGTTCCCAAAAATACAACATATTTTCAAAAAGGTTTCTACAATTTTGACCATCAGTTAATAATTTATAAATAAATTAGAAAGAAATGAGGTAATGGGAGATATTCTGTTTAGTGTAATTTTCCAAAACAAATTTCAAATTCATTTTCTAGAGTATTTGGGTTATTTAGAGCCATTTAAAAAAATTATGGAAAACTGAAATTTCTTCTCTATTTTGGAAATGTTTTTGCATTTAAACCCTTAATAATTTATTAGTTTTTATAATTGAAGTGAATTTCTGCCCTCATTTTTTACTTTAGATCTATGCATTGGATTTGGAAATTTCGATAAATTGTTTTATATTTACCAAGCAATAACAAGTTAACCTTAAAACAATATGGCAACATTTTAGCAGAGTATTATGAACTATGTTTTTAATAATCTTAATTTTGTATAATATTATAGATTATTTGCATATTATTGCGTAAAACTTAAAATTTTTATTTTAAACTAGGTTGGACTGTTCATTTATTTCTTGCATTGGGAATAATAAAATTTTGATGAAATGTGCCCTTAAAATATTTCTTCAGTTTAATAATTAAAGCATATTCAAACTGTTTAATTTGTTGGCATTACTCATCAACATTTCATCTAACAGTCATAATTATTATTTTTAAAATATTTATAAAAGTGACATTTTTTATTTCATCATAGCGATTACATTATTTTAATTTATGATAATCTTACCTTTTAGGCAATTCTGCACTACACATTTGCTGCTCTAGGTGGAGATACTTGGGCCCAGATGGTTATGGTAAGTTAAATCTAATTTTATACTGCAACTTTTAATTTTCTGCAGAACTACTGATATTTGTTAATAAAAAGATCATGTATATTCTTTTAGGGTTACAGGCATTGGGCTGGCCTAGGTGTAGTGCCTAATTGTGAATCGGCATTAACATATTATAGAAAAGTGGCTAAAAAAGGTGAGATGTTTTGAATTCCAGTAGAACCTTGATTATCGGAGCTGATTGACACTTATCTCTTTGGACAATCGAAAACTCGGTTAATACAGATTTCCTTTTAACCCTTTAAATTTTATTATTAAATTAAATTTTTTGAAATGCTAGGAAAAAACATCATGAATGGGTTTAGTTTATTGTCTAGACTTAAAATCTACAAAAAAACAAAACTTAATTCCGAGGTGTCATCCCCCTTTGGGGTCACCCCCTCATATGAGAACCTCCTTAGATACAGCCACCTTGATACACTCAAAAAATATTGTTGAATCTTACAGAAAATCATAAATTAAAACTTCAAGAATATTGGAGGAAAATTTTTGAGTTAATTTGCTAAAATTGTAAACGTCCAGAACTGAAAAAATTTCTTATATCCGAGTTAAGGAATTTTCCCAAACTTCATCTCTAATAATTCCTATTCTGAAATGAAATTTCATAAGGCTGCTATACACATTCTGAAAGGAGTACTGTTAGCCCTATCCTAAACCTATTATTTTCCATTTATTGTTGAATTTAATGGTTGAGAAGCGAGTTAAATTAGATGTGCCATCAGCTGGCACACTGTGCCACAAAGTGTTAAATCATTACTTCTTTTTTTTTCGACAAGGTTTCCCGGAATTGTTTATTTGAAATTATAAAAAGAAATCTGCAATTACTACCATGTATTCACATTTTAACAAACTCTTCTATTAGTTATCAAACTTCTTGCGTGAATGTGTTAAACAGTTGTGATAAGAGGAATCATGAATGTTACTGATTTTCACTGTTTCATTTGCATTTTCCCAATGAGTCTTTAAGAGTTTCTCGAAAGAATATTTCCCGCCATTCAGTAGCATTAGAAACTTTCTGATGCATTTACGGTACCATTTTTCATGAAAATGCATGGAATTTGCTCTCATCCCCCATTGAAGTTCTTAAGCATGGAGCTGTGTTTTTATTTATTTTTTCCCCTTCTAAATAAATTTGTGAGTTATAAAAGATTACTGTCTGATAACGACATTTTGGATTGGAGCAGTGGCAGCTCATCCATAAGAGCTGCAGTCCTTCCCCTGAAATTATTTTAAAAGATTGTATTTTCCTTTTTATTCCAATTGGCTTACTTTTCCACTTTGAGAATTCAGCAATCAACGAAAATGGCGAAAAAGTAATAAAAAATGTGAAAGGAAGACGGAAAAGCAATCAAGAATTAAGAGAGAGGCAGACCAGAGCTGCAGAGAGTTTTGCCTCTCCTCAGTATATGAAATTAATGCAATGAGTAACGCGAAGCAGTAGAAAAACAACCCTTTCTCTACTTGATATCGCATTCATTTGAGCTGCACTCCAGAGCAGCTCACAATTGGCGAGACTTCCTCATTTGGGGTTTTATTTTTTCCTCCTCTTTTTCTCAGTCATCGTTAAGTAGTTTTTTTAAATCCAATTTTGGAGGAGTTGTATTTTTTTGCTTTCTTATGGTTTTTGGGTGCTGATTACGAATCTGAGGTTTGCCAACCATAATTTTTGTTGGAATTTTAGCTATAGCCAAAAAACATGAAAAAAAAAATTTTTCCTAGGTTTTTTTTTTGCTTATAACTTAAAAACTATCAATTTTTAGTATATTATCATGATATACCAAAACCAAAATAATTAGTACAACTTAGGTCTATACAACCTTTGCAGCACTGTTTGTTTCTGAGCTGACGAGCCGCCACTGCTTTGGAGCCAATTTTTACGTTGCATTCTCATCATGAAAATTAGCTGCAATGCCAACTTAGACACCTTTTTCTTAAAAATTTATTGACTTCATTAAAAAAAATGAAAAATACAATTGAATTTTCTGGCACCAGTTTGGTAGCCCCCGAATAATTGAGATTCTAGTGTGCAATATTAACGTTCAAATTGTTTTTTAGGAAGGAAGGAACTGAAGAATCAGTGTTTAATATTCACTTTTTTCCCCCCTCAAAATTTGCTTTTAAGTTTGCATGTGAAAAGTAATTTATTGTAATTATTACAACCAAAGTTTTGCGCTAATAAGATTCTTCTTTTACTATTTCTAGATTTATAAGTGTGGCTTGTGTTTTTCTATATGTATAATGCTATATAGATATTTGTGACGGTTTAAATGAAATTTGTACTTTTATGCTTTAATCTTTGAAGATGACTGTCACACGGCACACCAGCTTCTTTGTAGCGTTAAGCGTGCTGCCATCCTCAAAGGGTTAGTAAATGCTTGAGATAATTCTTAATAACCAAAATTTTTTTGGACGAGTTTCGTCTCTGTACATACAATATATCGGTTGCATATTATTCTTTTGTATCTAGTTTATAGCTAATAAATGAAAGTAAGGTTTTTGTTTCATTCTAAAAACCTTGTAGAGAAAACACAACAAAAGAGATGTGTTTTTAATATTTTCAAATTATTTTTTCTTGAGTATTTCACTAGTTCCGGGACTAGCATTACTACCTCCAGGGCTGTATAATGCTTAATGGATAAATCTGATAACTATGCTGATCATCCACCTCAATTAATAAATGAATTACATTATTTTGCTTACAGTTGAAGAAGAGTTATCAACCAATGGTGGAAGTGTCATTCAACGAATTCGACTGTATGATGAAGCTGAAAATCTAGGATCTACAGCAGGTGTATTAGATGATGATCTGATCCAGTATTATCAGTTTTTGGCTGATAAAGGAGATGTTCAAGCTCAAGTGAGTACTGTTGTCCTGTATATTGTTTCTGTTGTCGACATCCCTTTTTCTCAACTAACTAGAAAATCACCCGTCGTGTATGATGGGTGCAAATTGCCTCTTCATTTGAGAGATTTCCTGTCAAATTTGATGCGTTTAAATACATATATATGTAAGCAAAAAACTTGATAAAAAACAAATAAAATAAACATGTTTTATGACAGGAAATATTTTTTTATTTACATATTTCTTTATTTAAACAACATTCCGTATGAAGTATTTTTCATTGTTTAACAATTTTCCTTATACTTCAGATGTCTTTGTGTTAATTTTAACGTTGGCAAAAAATATCAAATTATATCATCATGATTGAAATAGATAATCAGATGCATCATGGCATCCAAACTATATCACACTCATGATATACCACTGACATGTTATACTACTTTATAATAAAAAACTGAAATTAATTTTAAATATATGATTATATTAATTATTATTATAAATTAATAATAATATTAATATATGATTAATATAAATCATAGCGAGATAAATTTTATAACAATCAATAGCAAATTTTTTTTAAAGCTATTAGATTTGAAATTAGAACTATATTTACTTTTTAAATTTAAAATTATTGAAATTTAGGTGCTCTAACAATGAAATAATGCTTTTTAACATCTCACAGTACTATGGCGCGAATTTTATTGTTGGTGACGTCGCAACATTACTGGATCAGTGAGAGACAGATCTGGGCTATTATATTAGTAATACAAAGCCTACAATACTGAATGAAATATTAGTAGATAGGATTTTCATATATATCTGACATATTACAATAAATTTGCATTAAAACACATTGTTTGTTTGAAATTTAAGTTTAAAAAAATAAATACATCATTGACATTGTGGTGAATTGACAATCTAGAGGTAAACAAGCCTGCTAAGTATGAATGCACATCACCAAGGCGCTTTTTCTCAACACTGTTTGATCACGCATATTCAGGCCAACGAGAACTTTCATCAGTGTGAATTAAACATGACAGTTATGCAATCTATGTATGGTATTTTCAAAATGTGTGTTAATAATAAAATCTGTTTTCTTAGAAAAACCTTCCCATTGTTATTTTCATGAATACCTTAGTCATCATAGATGCACATCTCCTATCGCACCTTTTATTCTATTTTACAAAGCTAACGTATATAAATCGTGCAACTTGCGTAGCTTTTTCTGTAGTCAGTAAATCTAACAATACTTTGGTTTCAATTACTGAAAATGACAAACAAAAAATTCAAAACATTTGCCTTCTGTCATCAAATATTGTATACACAGCGGTATTATAAACAGATTCACATCAATAAACTGCCTTTACTATTTTGTGTATATGTTACCGTGAAAGACCGAAATTTGGGGAATGTCGACATTCACATAGTCGTGTCACCGGTGAATGTCGACGTCCACATAGTCGTGTCACCGGTGAATGTCGACGCTCACATAGTCGTGTCACCGGTGAATGTCGACGTCCACATGGTCATGTCACCGGTGAATGCCGACGCCCACATGGTCGTGTCACCGGTGAATGCCGACGCCCACATGATCGTGTCACCGGTGAATGCCGACGCCCACATGGTCGTGTCACCGGTGAATGCCGACGTCCACATGATCGTGTCACCGGTGAATGTCAACATTCACATTTGGTATGTGTCAACTTCCACTGGTTAAAGTTGACATTCTCCAATTTCGGTCTTTCACATTAACATATACACTTCACTGAATATTTAATGGCAGCAGCTCCAACAAAAGACAAAATCATTATTTTTGTGGGGGTGAATGTACGGAAGTTTCGCATGGATTTACTGGTTAATATTTATTTCTTCATCAGTAACATTAACTCGTTACTTATATTACTTCATCAGTAACTTGCTTAAAAACATTTGCTCTATTATTGTGTTATTTTTTATAGGTTGGACTAGGACAACTCCACTATCAGGGTGGGCGAGGAGTAGAACAAGATCATGCTGTAAGTTCGTTTATTTTTTTACATTATAAAAAAAAAACCTGTTTATGGTACACTTCCTTTCAGAAAGACATGAAATAAAATATGTTAGGAGCAAATTACAAACTGAGCATATATATTGGTTCTAAATTATATGTTAGGCATTTTAGTTTTTATGTATTTATTTTATATAATTAAGTAAGGTTGTGGTCATTTATCCGTTAAAAAAGAATTCAAAGTTAGTATTAGAATTCAAATTAGTTTGTTCTGTTTTTTCTCTTTGCTTCCACCATTTTTTATTATATATTCATTTTCCTATTTTATATTATGTATGTAACGTTTTATGTATAAAAAAACATTCATTTTTTAATTAAATTTCAAATTTTGGTTTGAATTCAACTTTGAATAAGTGATCTAAGTTTACATTTGAATATTTAATTATTTAGAACTAGAAAATCGCCCATCATGGTATGACGTGTGCAAATTGCCTCTTCATTCCAGGGATTTCCTTCAAATTTGACGTGTTTAAATAGATATATATGCGAGAGAAATGTTTAACATTGGTTGAAAACAAATAAAATAAACATGTTTTTATGACAGGAAATATTTTATTTATTTACATATTTCTTTATTCAAAAAACCTCTTGATAAACAGCATTCCGTGTGAAGTATTTTTCGTTGTTTAACAATTTTCCTTGTACTTCAGATGTCTAATCAAAACAAAACACTTCTCTGCTTGTCAAATGTCGTAAACAAACACTTACCAGAAAATATTATTGAATTCTATCATCACGATTGCAATAAATAATGAGATGCATCGTTTCATCCAAATATGTCACGCGCATGATATACCACTGACATGATTTACTACTTTCTGTTGAAAAATGGAAATTAATTTGAAATATATGATAAATATAATTTAAAATTTCTCGGGAACTATTGATCATAGCGAGATAAATTTTATATCTATTGATTGAAAATTTTATTTCACTATTTTAGAGCTATTAAATTTGAAATTAGAACGGCAATTACTCTTTTAAATTTAAAATGACTGAAATTTAGGTTCTCTAACAATGAAATAATGCCATTTAACGTCTTGCAGTGCTATGGCGTAAATTTTATTGTTGGTGATGTCAGAGCATTATCGAATCAGTGAGACAGATCTGGGTTATTATATTAGTAATATAGTTTCAAATTTAAATGCCAATTTTTTTAATTCTTGGATATTTTTTTTTCCTTCCAGAGAGCACTGAATTATTTCATGCAAGCTGCAGATGCTGGAAATGCAAATGCTATGGCTTTTCTAGGAAAAGTGAGCTATAATTAAGTGTTAAATATTTTTTTTAATTATTTATTTGCTTATATTGTTTTATATTGATTGAAACTTTATTTACAAAAGTTTTAAAGTTTTTTTATTAATTATATATTTCTAAAATGTGTGTAATTTATTTCAGATGTATTTAGAAGGTGGAAATGTGGTGAAGCAAAATAATGAAACGGCTTTAAAATATTTTACAATGGCTGCTGAAAAAGTAATTCTTTTTTTTAAAATTCAATACAATTTCCATTTACTTCTGTAGAAAGAATTTTGCTTGTGTTATCAAAAATTATGGTTGTATTAGTGCTTTGAAAAATATTGAGGTAATGTGTTTTTGTTTAAATTTTAGAATAATCCTGTTGGCCAAAGTGGTTTGGGTCTAATGTATCTCCATGGAAAAGGTGTGCCAAAAGTAAGTTAATTCAAAATATTTGTATGAAATGTGTAGTTTTCATGTATAATTTAATAGGTAAAAAAATATTAGCTAAGTAATTTGGGGAAAATATGGTTCTTAAAATAGATTGATGGCTTTACAAAAATTCTCCTCTTCTGTGCAATTTTTCTAATACAACATTTAACATGCCCTCATACATAGCATTCCCTCAGTTTAACAGACCTCTATTTAATAAGAAAATTAATATTCTTGAAGGTGTTTTTTTTTCTTCTTTTAATCTTCTAATATGCAGTGGTAATGAGTTTCTGTGGCTAATATGGGTATGTACATTAAATATTTTACTTACAGTAAATTCTCGATTCTCCGGCATTCAAGTATCCGGAAAGCTCAACTAACCGAAAAAATTAGAAAATGGGTTTTTCTAAAAATTTTACATTCGTGTGCCTAAATTTAGCAAGTGCCATTCACGCGAACAATTTATCTCTGGAATGCAACATCCGCTCCGCACGGATGGGCGTAGAAGGAAAAAGTGACGTACACAGACTTATTTTATAGGGGGAGGGGTTCAGAAGCAAAAGTGAGAACTACAAAAAAAAAAAAAAGGTCCTCACTTTTTGCCGAAAAACAAGACCTAAAAACGAAATCGATAACCAAAAAAAAAAAAAGGTAAAGGGACAGAGTCCGTAAAAAAAAAGGCCACAATCTACCCCCCATTTTTCCCGTCGCACTCAACTATCCGGACTTTTCGGGTATCTGGAAATCGGCGTTTCCCGAGCATGCCGGTTAGTTAAGCTTTTACTGTAATTAATACTGCACAATTTCAAGAGTTATAGTCTATTATAAGTATTGTTCATAACAGATTTTAGGACACTCTTGCATCCCAAATAGTCCAATTAAAGCAAGAGTTTAATGTATTTTTATTTTATATGTAGATCAAGGCAGTGTTATGGATGTATATTGGTTAAAAAAGATCTTACTTGATGAATGTTTTATATACACATTTTTATCTGTCGAACCATTTTCAATGAAAGTATAAAAAATAAGCCTTTGTTCATTTCCAGCAGTTTCTTTAATTTTATCCTTAATTAATTATTACTTCAGTTAAATTGGTTACAGTTCAGATCTGTAATCAGAATTTGTGGTGAAATGTTATTTAATAATTACCTATGTCTTTTTCAGCCCATTAGAAATGAAGTTTATCATCTTATTTTACATTCATCAGTTAAAAATATCTTAAAAATCGCTTTCAGTATCATGAAAGCTGTGGTAAATTAAAATTTCTGTAATTTCGTGAATTTTTCAGTTAGTCGTACTAATGTTGTGAAATTTCTTCATCTAGGATTATAACAAAGCTTTCAAATACTTTTCTTCTGCTGCCAATCAGGGGTGGGTTGATGGGCAGTTGCAACTAGGAAATATGTACTACAGTAAGTAAGAGTTCATGAAACATTTTAGTTATCGAGAACTAATAAGTGTTTAAATTTTCTTTTCTTCATGAGATATTGAAATTAAATATTATGCAGTCCGACCTCGAAAATCCGGACTTCTAAAATCCGAAAACAGGACAATTTTTTTCAACTCGTGACGAGAAAAAAATTAGCTAAATAAATTTTGAACTGGAACTCTTGAGGCAAGATGCGGAAATTCCAGTCATTCTATTCATTTTAAACTACTAATTTTTTTGTCGTTGTATCATTTTTTAATGTCGCTTTATGTTTTTATTGTTTAAAAGGTGTTTTTAATGGAATTGACGTCAACCTGTAGATCAGCATATGTTTCAATTGGTTGCGCATGCACAAATGTCGGAGGCGTTACCAAGGCAACCATTTGTCTTTGCCTTGCGACTCCCGGGTCTGTTCTGAAGATGTCTGTACATGTGCGCTCAATTGCGACGTAACTTACCTACACGGTGACATCAGAACTTTGACCTCTCTATTGGTTTAACCAAGATAGCTAAAATCCGGAAATTTCCGAAATCCGGACCTTCCATCCCCGAGCAGTCCAGATTTTTGAGGTTATACTGTATTAGGGTTTATATAAAAATAATAGAAAAGTGAAATTTTTATACAATTTTCATTGTAATATTTGTTTTAAGATGAGTTATTTACTAATTTATAAGTAAACTTATTTTGTGTTTCCTTTCAAAAAAACTGCGATGCATCAAATTCTGGGCTCAGTGAAACAAATTGAACTGGCTGCATGCTATTTCTCATGGAACAAACAAAATCTTATATTTCATGTATTATATGTTATTAAACTTTTTAGAGACAATTTCATATCTTTTGAAAATTGGTGTGGAAATTTAAATCAAGCTTAGAGTTCAAATTTCAGTTATTCATTATCTCAAAAACTCATTGGATGAAAGCTTACCACTATCTGAATAGACTATCTTTATGAATCTGTTTTTATTTCAATTAACCATTTAGAGACTTATTTAGATCCAGGTTAATTTTTAATTAGTTTTTTGCATATTTTATCTTCTCATGCTTTAATCCAGGGGTTCCCAACCTTTTTACTTTCTCGTATACAAAGTATACAAAGAGAAAGATATAAAAACTTATAGAAGCCATCTGAATCATTCATCCACATTCAGAATACACTGGATGTCAAATACAATCCTAAAATGTATACTATCATCTGCTCTTAATAACACACTCGGGAAAAAACTTCAGCATCCATAAACTATGAAATGAAATCTTTTAATGATGAAATTCTAGTCTGAAGAAGGATATCTCTACTAATAATAAAAGTAATTCTGTGTTGGTGATTTGCAATGTCGCGATTGAAGATAACGTTTACAATGTTGCAACCACTTCCAAAACTTGTTCTTATCAGTCACACAAACGTATATGTACACTAGAGAGCATAAATCAAAATGTAAAAAAAAGCCCACTTTTAGGAATTATACCATATAAATTATCATAATTCAAAATTTTGACACAAATCTGTTTCCGTGTGTGTGTGCGCACACACATCTGCCACCCTCATAGACCTTCTGCCATGGACAGCCATCGTCCCAATGTTGGCATGTATTCCTCTCCTGAATTATGAGAGAATTGCCCTTTCCATTTTACTTTTAGTGGAAACTCACAACAGAGAAATTCCTTCTTTCACTGAATAGTCACGCCTGGCCAATGTTCCCAGTTAGGAACACGGTTGTTTATTGATTGATAGCAAATATGTTCCTTATTTATATAATTATATTTTATATGTTATTAGTAACTTGGACATTTTTAACTATGTGTAGCAATTTTTAGAAATTTTGAGTCATTTTTTAATTTTTAAAAAAATTTTATGCTACACACAAATTAAAATGTAACCCCTCCCCCCAATTTTAGGAATTTCTGTGCATTGTCCATTTTATATCTGAAGCATAATTTTTATATCAAAAAATCATGCTTACTTTCAATTATAATTAACAATTTTTTGAAAACAAATTATATTTTATTTTTAATTGAATTTTCAATTCAATGTTCCCAACTGGGAACATAGGACTGTAAACGGTTAATCTTGAAAATAGTTTGAAGGAGGCATGTTTTAAACAGTAATGTTTGTGTTGCTTTTTAAGAAATGATCATCACAGAAGTGATGATTTCTCATTTTGATGCTGCACATTTTTTGGTTACCAGTAATTATTCTGTATAATTGCATGCTTTCTGTGTCATTCTGTATAAATACTTTGCCTTATAGTTGCTATTTTTATTGAATGTGTGAATGAAACATTCAGTTTGTAAGGTTTTGAAATCATACTGTGCAGTCACAAATAATTTTACTTTGTAAAATTTAGTGCATAAGTGATCTTCTGTAGTTGATTAAATAAATATTCATATGTAATGAAATATTGGGGGGAAAAAAAAACTAGACTGTTTTTATGAATTTAACTTGTACAGTGGATTTTTTTTTAAAAGCTGTGGGAAAGAGGAATACTCTTCTTACTTGATACCATTCAAATATCAGCAGCTTTGAAAAAATTAATAATTTTTAAAATCTTTTTCTGGAGTATTAATTGACTGAGCAAAGCGAGATCTATGTTTTAACTGCAGCATTTTGCATTTGTCTGCCTGTAAGTTTGTTATGCAATTACGACCAAATGCCTTGTTCGATTTCCTTAAAATTTGGCACAAATATTTCTTGAAGCAATAGAAAACGGGTATATATTTTATTTCTATTTATTTTAATTCCATAATAAAATAGTTATTTTAATTATATATAATTATTATCAATTCAATTAGTAATAAAATAGTGACAACAATAAAGATTATGACATCAGAATTGTAAATTAACACAGTTCGCTTATCACTTTGTATCGTTATTTGCATAAAACTAACTAAGTGTTATCTATTTTTCTAATCTTTGGCTACCTTTTAGTTCTAAATTTATATTTAAACTCATTCACCATCTAAATAATTTCTTTTATACCTTATGAGCCGCAGTCGGCAATTTTAACAACTTTCAAAATTTGATTGTAATTGTTAAGCCTAAATGGAATTATCAGATGCTTCTTGCCAAGTTAACGTCACTTGCCTTATAAATTGTCTGATCTTCGTAGCAACAACAACTTTCCACTTTTTACAATTTGGCAAAGAAATATATATATTTGTTGCCAAGTTATTTTGAACTCGATCTTCTTATTTATAACGAAGTGAGTTGGAAAAAATATTTGAATTTGATGCCTATTTAATAGTAAAATTTTCTCGATTTTTTTAAATAACTTGTGTAAGCATTGAATTTTTCTCTTGATTTTTTGGTGCCATCTTTCTCAAAATATTTCAGTATGCCACCTAAAGATAAGCAAAGTAAAAGGGCTAGAGATGTTTTGCTAATTTAGCAGATTGAGAACCATTTTATCCATATTGACTCTAAATTGGCACCTTAAGAATTGGGTTAAACTTTTGTACACCAGGCCTTGAGAGTCAAACTATGATGTACAGTGTCTCTACAAGCAATGCTGTCTTCAGAATGAATAACATTTGCTGAGCTTTTAAAAAATGCGATAAAGAGAAAATCTTAGTTTTTTTAAAAATTTTTTTTGGGGGGTGAGCAAGGTCTACTGTTCACAGAACTACTAGTTATATTTGATTTATAAAAGCATGTTTTCTGTGTTTGTCAGAAGATCTGAAAACTTATTACAGATTTCAGGAAAAATTTTCTTTGACTCAAGGCATGTGTCTTACAGAATTTCTACGTCAATCAGGTGTTTGTTTATCAATTTTTCTAGATTAATTTCTAATAAAATAAGATAACTTACCTAAATGTTTACTCCTTTCCTTGAAAACGATTCGCATTTTCAAGCACTATGGAAACTGCTTGAATTTGGGTTTTACTCCTTATAAACTCCTTGATTTTCAATTTTTAACATTTCTTTTGTTAGTTATGTACTACATTTTACCGATAAAAAGGATTCTGAATCGCCACCGTATCAATTGCCCAGTATTTTGCGTTGCTCTTTCCACGATTTGATGTTCATCTCCTAGCAGTATCCAAAATTTAATAATTGGTTTTAAGTGCCACTCAGTAGTAACCAAAACAATAGAATGGTGCAAATTGAGAATGTTATTTCTCTTGGATTATTTCGAAAAATTAACTTATTTCTTTAAATTGTAACGTTTGGTTTGTTGTAAAGGACATATATTGTGATGGTGGAGTTAATAGACACTATTAAGCAATTTTAGCTAAATTAGTTCTTAACCCTCTGAGCGACCAATTATTTTGAACTTTTAGCTGTCAGGTTAGAAAACTTAGGTTTTAAAGTAAATGAATTGATCTTTTTTGTATATAGTTATATCTCTGAAATGTTAAGAATACTTTATTCATGATTGCTTAAAAAAATATACATATAAATATGAACTATCTGCTTTTGAACTTAACATGGAAAATATAAAAAGACGTTTGCGCCGCTCGGAGGGTTAATAATCAAGAAATGTTGTTAATTTTATTTTCTTCATATATTATTTTATAAGCAATGAAAATGCCAAAAAACAGTTTCTAATATCTAAATACATGTCTCTCTTCACACCTCTATATTTTAAATACAGGATCACTGTGCACTACATAAGGTGCACAGTGAGGCATGGAAATTATTTAAGAATTTAAATTCTATAAAAAAATGAATCGAAATAGTTTTTTTTATTTGAAACATGGTAAATCATGGTATGTAATGAACTATTTGAACTTTTGGGGTAATTGTATAATTTTATAAAAAATTGCGTGTCTAAGCGGCACCACTCTACTTTCATATAAGTAGATTTAACATGGCATTCTTGGATAAATCAACTTAGTAAAAACTTATAAAAGAAATAAATATGACCACATTTATTTGAGTTATTAGCAATGTTTTAAATACTCTTAATATAATTTTTGTGTACTTTAAAAAAGAATCCTTTTTCATGCGTAAATAGTGACTCCTTGAAAATTTTGAAAATACTCCCTGAAAACTCCTTAATTTTTAATTTAAAATATCAATAAGAACCCTGTCAAGGCATGTGTCTTATAGAATTTCTATATCACTCAGGTGTTTGTTTATCAATTTTTACTAGATTAATTTCTAATAAAATAAGACAAGTTACCTAAATGTTTACTTCTTTCCTTGTTATTGGCTAGTCTTTAATGCAACACACAGATAAATAATCAAATTTGAATTGAGAGGAATCGGCATTGCTTCTAATTCTGTTATTAATTCTGCAAGATGGCCTTGGAATATCCCGAGATTTTAAAATGGCTATAAAATATTACACCATGGCATCTCAATCTGGTCATGTTCTGGCATTCTACAGCCTAGCACAGATGCATGCAACGGGAACTGGAACTGTTCGCTCGTGCACTACTGCTGTTGAAGTAAGTTAGAGAAGTCTTTACTTATTTTTTTCACATCTTTTCCCTTTTTTGCTCATAGTTTTTCTTAACCCCTTGGCTCCCATGTATCTACTAGTGGATACATGCTAAGTACATTGATAAAATCCATGTATCCTCTAGTGGATACATGATATATAATAGTATAAAACTACATGTAACCAAAGAAGGAGAAATCAGACACTGAAGTGTACTGTATTGGGATTGAAATACATACATATGTTCTCTAGGCTGGGTTATAAAAATTGTCAAACTACAAATTTTCATGATATTGCTCAAAATGTTCACGGGTACAGAACGATTTTTGACATGCATTACATGAATGAATAGTCAATTTGGTTTTTTTATTTATGTTATAGCACACACAACATCTTCCGCTTCCTTCTTGAACCTCCCAAGATATTATCAGCAAGTACATGAAGTTTGTCAAGTGTGTTTTTAGTGCTGTACTCATCTTTCAGTTTTGCATAATTATCAACATGTTTTGCAAGAATTTCATTACAGGGTAATCGAGTGAAATCTTTTAGTCCTGGTTTGTTTGAATGATAGATATTATAAAACACATTGGCATTTAGAAGCATTTTATGGATAATATGGAGTGCTAATATTTTAAACCATGTGTAACTTTTCTTTGGGACTAAATGGTGGGAGAATATGATTGCACACTACCAACTCCTTTGCAAACCGGAAATGAAATACGGCCGAATCAGTCAAGGTCAGAAGGGGGGGATCTGGGTTCACAGCGTACACGAAGGTAGCGCCATCTGGGAGCCAAGGGGTTCATCGGTTTTCTCTTGTGTTTCTTCTATTTAAAAATCTCTCAAATTTCATTTTGTGACGAAAGTAAAATTTTTGTCATTTAATTTCATAAAAAAAAAACAGTATTTAGCATAAAGGTAAAACTAAGCATGTTTCTTGGTTTTTCATTTTTCATCTCAGTGACTTTGAAATATCTTTCATTTGCATTGGTTAAATTAATCATATCAAAATTAGTCTTGATTATTTACTTTGACCTTGAAATGACTCTTTTGCAATTGATAATAAGTTGATCAATTAAATGTCTTCCAATGCAAATTGTGCTGTAGAATAAACTCCCTCCATCCTTTCGTTGCCTGATTTACTTTTTCCTCCAAATCTTGAAAAGAACAAAATCAGATTTGGGAAAGCTTGGTTTACATAGTTGTCCATTCATCTTTTAATGTATGTATGTGCAAAAAGCAGTAAAAATTGATAAAATTAACGAAAATTAAATTAAAAATTAATAGAACTAGAATTAAAAAATAATTAAAATTCTAATGCATTATACAGAAAGGCGCATATGCAGCTGCTTCTGATAGAATACACGAAAAACAAAATTAGAACTTCGAAAAATAAGTTAAAAAATTATAAAAATATGCATTAATAAAACCTTAAAATAAAACATAAAAAAGCAAAATAGAACGAAAAATACATTTACAATGAAAGCAAAATAGAATAAAATTGTAAAAGAACCAAAATGGCGATTCTCCTCGGAGGCCACACGCCATTGTAGCTCTAAAGCAGGACAAAAATTTTCTGAATAAAGGAAAGACTATTAGTCAAAATTATTCCTTTATGTGGCCTGAATTTTTGTCCAACCCCTGAAAATAGGATAAAAGGAAAAAAAGAAGTATGATGTATTTTTCGTTCTATTTTGCTTTTTTATGTTTTATTTTAAGGTTTTATTAATGCATATTTTTATAATTTTTTAACTTATTTTTCGAAGTTCTAATTATGTGCAAAAAGTGTGGTTTCAAAAGTAAAGTTGGGAGTGTTTCCATATTTCCCTAATTGAAAATAGCAAATTACAAAAAAATTTTGTAATGTTTCTTGGGTAAACAATGAGAAATGTAGGAAAAAATGAGGCAATGAAAACAAATGCAAATAATTATTGTTATTTACTCCATTTGGCAAAATATAGTTTGGAAAGAAAAGATATAAACTATGTTTTGCAATTTGGACTTGATTGAAGGATAGAGCAGAACGTACCACCGCTATTTTTAATTATTAGGCTTAAAATTCAATGTAAGACAATGAGTTTAATTTAGTATGTTTTAATACATTTCAAAATAAATAATAAATTCCTTAATTTTTTGAAAATTAAACTAATTTTGTACAAGAAAAGAATTGCAAATAACTTAAGTTGGACAGAGGGAGTATTAAATATCGTAGGTTGTAAATAGTTCTACATTTTATCTCCAGTAATTTTTTGAAATTGCATATGCTTAAATTTTTTCCTCTACTTTAATGCAATCTTTTGTTATATATTATTATCTAAAGTTTCCGTTTTATATCCTACAATAATTACCTGAAAAATATTTTTGATAATTGATGTAGTATTTATTTTTGAAGGATATGTGAAATATTTAGCTATCAATTTAAAATTAACGCAGTATGAAATTTCTCGAATCATCACTGTTTTATTTTATCTAAATTTATTCATTTTGCTTATGACCTGAAAAATTAATTGTAATTTCTTCCCCACTAGTTGTTTAAGAATGTAGCAGAAAGAGGTCGTTGGGGTACAAATTTAATGCAAGCGTATAGTGATAATAAAGAAGGCAGAGTGAATGAAGCTTTGATAAAATATATGGTTTTGGCTGAACTTGGATATGAAGTAGCTCAAAGCAATGCAGCTTTTATTTTGGATAGAGGTATGAAAATATTTTCATCAAATCTGATTCAGTATTTTTAAGCTAAATGTACCTGTATAAATGTTTTACCTGTTATTTTGTGACACACTTAAATCTAGTATTTTTATTCATTTTCTGATGCACTCAAATCTAGTATTTTTGTTCCTTTTTTATCATAAGATATTCTCAGCTTGTATTGCAAAAAATGGTTGATGTTGTTTTTGTTAAATTTGTATTCTGGAAACTTGTAAATCTGCCACTGGGCTTCAAAACATGGTGGTTTCCAACCTATCTCCATAGATTAACTTGTTATGCTTTATGTATGGAGATAGGTTGCCACTCATTTAGCTAAGTTGGGATTTCATTTCAATAATTAAAAATCCTCATCGGTGGTGAATCCAGGATTTGGGGATGGGGGGGGGTGAGGTCATAAAAATTTTTATATCATCGTGTTGAATGTCAAACCTCATGGCTTATCTAAACCTAAACACTTAAACTTTACAGACTTTACTCACCATACAATAAGAATCATAAAGAAAAATACAATACTTTCGATAATTTAATAAAAAAATACAATGAAATAACTGGCCAAAAAATGTCTGATTGCGTCAACGCTACAAGTACAAGTGGAATGACTAGAAAAGTAGGAAAATTTTTAAGTCATTCAAGCCAGAAAGCAATGTTGTTACGTTTTTATTATTTTTTTAAAAAGTAAATTAAGAACAAACAGTTGTAGTGATTTTAAATAAAATCAAGAATTCTGGCTTAGCTCTGGGGGGCTGCAGCTCAATAGCCCCCCGGATTCACCACTGATTCTCATAATAATGATTATAGGACTAAGTAAAAAAAGTAAATGTTTATATATTTAAAAATAGAATTTCAGATGGACTACACTTAATTTATTTTACTTATGTGAGCCATTTATACAGTGAATAAATGCTATTTGAATTTTATAACACTAATTTAAATGTTAAATTTTTTCTTTACTAAACTTTTTAAATAAAGCATATGTAACAAAAATCAAATTTTGCAGTGAGACAATTTTTTCATTAGTACTCAATAAAACATGCTACAGTAATTACAAAATTAATGCATCAAATCTGTATTAATTTTTTTCCCCACTTGGCTCTTCCAACCCCTTTCTTATTTTTAATTTTTCCAGATTATTAGTATTAAAATGAAAATAAATCAGTAAAATAATATAAGTAAATAAAGTTGATCTTTTCTGAAAATACAGATAAAAGTATATGATCATTTTTAAGAAATTTATCTTTTATTTTAGACAGTCATTGATATTTATATATTGAAGTATATGTTTACAAATATAAAAGTTTTTATGTATCTGAAATAAAAATCTATTCTCAGGTGATATTGATATAATTCCCAAGAATGAAACATTTTATCGTGCCCTCATGTACTGGAGCAGAGCGGCAGGCCAAGGTTTGTCTTATATCTAAAATATTTAGTTTGCAGAATTAGTTGGCATAAATTTAAAAATGGGTTATTAGTGACTGTTCAAATTAGGCAATGCTTTTCTTGTTTAGAAGAAACATGATCTATTTTGTAACTGAGAGTGCTGTAAATCGTGTTATCTTGTTCGACTTAAACACAACTATTACCAAAATACTGCTTAGTAAGTGCTTGCTTTTTGAACATAAAATGTTTTAGTTTTTATTCCACAGGGTGAACAAAATGACACAGTATTATATATCTGCCTCTTCTCTTGTATGCTATCCAATTATCTGAAAAAAGTACTCTGGTGGACAAATGCTATGGACCTTTTTTAAGATATTGAAACATTTGGACTTAATAGGAATACATTGGTTCGCAGTCAGTTGCGGAGGATTATGGGACATACAATTGTCAGAACTCACATTTTACAGTGAAGATTCCGTCACTGAGAAAATTTAGGGGACCGTCCACAAATTAATGAAGACAAAAATTAGTTTGGCCCACCCCGTTTCAAAGAAAGCTGATGATGAGTTGAAACTTTCATCAATGCTTTTTTTAATGTGCATAATGTCTACATGCATTTTCTTAAATATAGCGTAAATACTCGTGAAGATATAAAGTTTCTTTTAAAAATCCCCAATTTTTCCGCATGTTTTTCGCTTTATAAAATGCAAAGTTTTCAAGTGTACAAAAATATTTGACAATATGTGAAAGAAGCTTTGTATTAAAATTTGAATGAAATAATTTCAATATTGCGGGAAATAAGAGTATCTCTAGTAAATACTTTTTTACTGCGCATGTGTGAAACATAGCAAAACTTTTCTTTCATAACTTCAAAGCCAGATATATTGGACAACTTATAGAAAAATTCCAGTTCAATACTGTTAATATTCAGAAAGATATCGACATTGCATCGAGGTGAATTTCAGTACACTCCAAGAGAAGCTTAATGATGAGGGATCTTGCACAAACTGAAATTTATTAAACTTGAATCTTCAAATAGTTATCATCAAAATGCAATTTAAATTATCTTTTTAATTTATTAATATAAATGAGTATTCAACTTCCATGAAATTCAATATTACTGTTCAATATTTGATTCAAATTTTAATACAAAGCTTCTTTTACATACTGCCAAATATTCTGCAAGTTTCGTACAATTTGGTTGAAAACTCCGCATGCTATAAGCAAAAAACATGCAGAAAAATCAGGGAAGTTTTAAAATTACCTTTATATCTTCACAAATGTGTTTTCTATTTTTCCAAAAATGCATGTAAACATCATGCACGTCAAACAAAACCATTGATGAAAGTTTCAACTCATTATCAGCTTTTTGTGAAACGGGGTGGGCCAAAATAATTTTCGTCTTCATCAATTTGTGAGACGGTCCCCTAAATGTCCTAGTGACCGAATCTTCACTGTAAAATGGAGTTCCGATGATTGTATGTCCCACAATTCTCCGCATCTGATTGTGAACCAATGTATTTCTATCAAGTCCAAATTTTTCGAAATCTTATAAATGGTCCTTAGCATTTGTCCACCAGTGTATGCTTCCATCTGCAACGTTTTCTGCTATTTTGATCATGAGAGTCTTTGCTGTATGATCAGGAATGGCAACAAGAAAACGTTCCTTTTTTTCTCGACATAAACCACCGAAAACCCACTCAGAGGGAATAACATGGCCAGAATTGGTTTTTCTTTGAGTGAAAAGACTTTTGTTAATTTTTACAACTCGGTTTGCTCTCCTAACTTTGAATTTCTCTCGGAAACTTATTCCAATTCACAGTCATGTTGCTGGAGTTAACAAAATTCAACACCACAAGTGTATAAATTATAATAGTGTTAGATAAGGAATGTTTCCGAGTTCTAACCATGTTTATGGGTGCAATCCTTTGTCTTCTCTGCATATTTGCAATCCACATGGCCATTACAGTTTTGATTTACAATTCAGGCAAAGCTTCATCGGGTTATTTTCGGACAATTTAAACATTATAAATTATTATGGGAAGGTCAGAATTGTTTGTAATGTGTAATGACTTCCACATATTTTGATTTAATATATTTTTAATACTTGTCTTCATTTTTAAAATGTATGTTCATTCACATTACTCACTTTATATTGTATTTTACTGACAACAGAGATGCATTTAAAGTCTCCGCGTTTGTTTCAGGTCACATAGTAAATGGTACGTTTTATCCTAATATTTTTAATCTTCAGTTATTTTTATTTTATTCTCAGTCTCTTTAAAACTATTTTTTGCAATTTTTAGAATCAAATTCTGTGATAGATTTGTGTATTTATAATTTCCATGTTTTCCCTTGTTTTCCATCGTTTTTTAATCAAACCTCTAAAAATCACAAATGAGGTTTATCAAAATTTTGTATTATACTCGGGAATAAGTGCCTTACTCGTTGTGGCATATATTTTTTAAATCGCATTAATTTCATTTTTTGTGGATGAAACTGAACTCTGAAAATACTCCAATTTCTTATACACTCTTTGGAACTGGTGTATTTTTATGAAAAAAAAATCTTTCCAATTTTTTTTTTTTTTTTTTTTACTTATTTTCATTTCAAATCTGTTATACAACATCTTGCAATGAGAAATGGCGAGAGAATTTTTCTCAATTGCTAAATATATTTAAACCTAAGATTTTTGAAATAACACGACACAAGCGAATCAACTCTGGTAGAGACCATATTTAATTTTTGCCATGTATCAGTGGTATATTTACTGTACTGCCATTATCTTATACTTCTAAGGCCTGATTTTACCCAAATGTTGAAAGAGTTAGAGCAGAGAGAAGTAAAAGTATCATGTATAAGTATCTGATTTATGAAATGAATTCTGTGTCAATATAATTGAAACATGCATTGACTTATTTATTTATTTTGTATTGAATTGAGAATTGAATTATTTTTCCATTTTAGGTTATTCTGTAGCTAGAGTAAAAGTAGGCGATTATCACTACTACGGGTATGGTACTGAAGTAGATTATGAAATAGCAGCAAATCAGTACAAAATAGCGTCTGAACAGCAACATAATGCCCAAGCTATGTTTAATCTGGGTTACATGCATGAGCAAGGTTTAGGAATGAAAAAAGTAAGAGCAGTTCTTTGTTCCTGAAATTCCACTAGAAATTTCTGCATACATTATCAACTTTATTTTATATATTTTTTTCAAATTCTTACTAGGTGTACTGTAAAACTGAATACAATTTTTAATGTGCTTTAAAATACTATAGCATTACTTTCAGGAATAAATTTACTCAGAAATAGTAATCAGTTTTTTTCTGTATGAAAATTCCAATGGTATAAGGTGTAATGGTAATGGTATAATGGTACTCTAAGGAGAATCGCCATTTTGGTTCTTTTACAATTTTCTTCCATTTTGCTTTCATTCTAATTGTATTTTTCGTTCTATTTTGCTTTTTTATGTTCTATTTTAAGGTTTTATTAATGCCTATTTTTTATAATTTTTAACTTATTTTTCGAAGTTCTAATTTTGTTTTTCGTGTATTCTATCGGAAGCAGCTGCATATGCGCCTTTCTGTATTATGCATAAGAATTTTAATTAATTTTTAATTCAAGTTCTATTAATTTTTAATTTAATTTTCGTTAATTTTATCAATTTTAACTGCCAATGGTATAAGAACATACTATAATATACTAATTCATTGTAAGTAAATGTTTAATAACAGTATATTGATTTACCTTATTATATTAACTGAACCAAAGTTATTAAACACAAGAGCATTTTTCTATTCTTTTATGTTAGAAAAATAGGTATATTCACTTATTTTTTCACCTCTAAATGTAATAAGTACAAGTGTTATTAGATGTTTCATCAACAGTTGTAAATTCTGCAGGCAGAGCCATATTGCAGCTATTATATGCTAAAAAAATAGTTTGTTTTGTTTATAGGCATGTTTTGAATTGATTTTCATTGAATTAAAATCAAGTAAGTATTTGTATATAAGGCCCAAATTAATGATTTCTTCTTGGTCATACAAGTTACTGGCAGCAAGTAAATGGAAAAAGCATGACTATATAACATGCATTTGACAGATGGAAACACTTTCATAATAAAAGAAACATAACAAACAAAATATTGCTTTATAGATCAAACAAGCAGTATATCAGAATATTTTATTGTACCGATAATTAGATTTATTAAAGAACTTGGTAGTTGTGTGTAGATAGCTTTTAGATAAAAATATACATATTACTCGATTTAAAATTGGCCAATAAATTTATTAGACATTACTCAAGCTCATGGTTAGGCCACCAGAGGCGCATTCAAGCTCTCTCAAAGCGAATAAAAACAGAAATACGAGACAGCCACATACACGCACAGAAAAAACAATTAACAAAATGAAATAACTGATACTCGACCAATACCAATCGCACGAGTCCATCATCCCGTTTCTGGTTTTAAGAAGAGGGATTTTAAAGACTCGACTTCATGTGGGGGAGAATCACATGCCATTGACAGTCATAACTAAACACTGTTGCAGGAAACATGCATTGCCATTTTTCTGGTTCGTTTAATTTGCTGAAGTGAGATACATAATATTATATAAAAAAAACAGTGGGAGTGGTCTCCCCTAAACTGTCTCGTATACTCCTAACACATGTGAAGAAAAAATAAGCTCAAAAGCAGTTAAACGAACAAGCGAACTGAACGCAGTGGAGAAAAAAATCTTGGGAATCGAACGGCCTCGTGTCATTGTGTGATGAGAAAAGACAGATAGGCGATTTGAACACATTTTTTTCCACCGATTGAAACCAAAAATTGAGCACTGATCTACAATTAATGTTAGCAGGCCTCGTACCAATTTTTATTTATCAAAGTCGTAGAGTTTACGAGTTATAATGTTTAGAAGTATGCGATTATACAGACCGACGGACAGTCAACCCTTTGACGGATTTGGCCCACAATTTGATACGGACGTACATTCCTGATAATAAAACTGTGTACCAAATTTTATTCATCTAACTATTCAAGTTTTTGAGTTATAGTGTTCGCATGCATGCAGACAGACAGACTTCCCGTAGATGGATTTTGTCCAAAATTTGATAGAAACCTACAAATTATGTGTAAAGATCACACACCAAATTTCATCGCCATAGTTATCGTGTTCTCAGACAGACATAATTCCAAAATTGTTTTTCAGACTCGGGGAGGTCTAAAACGTAGAAGTTCGTCAAAATCTCGAGTTCGAATTTTTTGACGATTACAATACTTTCTCTTTGTATTCGAGAAAGTAAAAATGCATGTTGCTACTGGTATTTAAATCCAAGATAGATTAGATATTTTGGAAAAGACGGTGTCATTATTTGGTATGAATACTTTTGAAACTGGTTTTATAAATCACACACAAGTATACCATGGGGGGGTTTTTTCCCCCAACTTTATACAACCAATCTGATAATTACCAAGTATTGAATATCAGTAATTTAAGAAAATATTTCAACTAAAGTCTTAAATCAGCTAATTATTAGTCATAAGTAATGACTAATAATTAATTAGTTAATAATTTATGACTAAAAAGTCGTAATAGATTTCATAACAATTCTCCCTTTAACTAATACTCCTTGGTGAAGAGCAGAATGAAAAGTAACCAGTGTTCTCGAGGATAAATTTCAAAAACTAAACACATCCTGTTGTTGGTTTCTGTGACATATATTGTAGTTTTCATTACTAAAAGGAAACAAATATGGCCTTTCTGGTTTAAAATATTTCTTTCAAATTTCCTTCTCTAAGTGAACCAAGTTTCTTATAACAGATCTCCAATGCTTATTTTGTAGCAACTTCCGTTTTCATAATTTATTCATATAATTTTTTACTCACCTGACAAGATGTATCATCTGATTAAAATTTTTGCTACCATTTAGGACATACATTTAGCTAAGCGGTATTATGATCTTGCTGCTGAAACTAGTTCTGATGCTCAAGTTCCAGTAGCCTTAGCTTTGGCAAAACTTGGAGTTTTGTACAGTTTACAGCATTTACAAGAGGTAAGATATGTTTCAACTCCTTACTATTTCCCGTGTCAGTTATTTCACCCACGAGATTGAATTGTTTGAATCCTTTTATAGCATTTACAAGAGGTAAGATATGTTTCTCTTACTCCCTACTATTTTCCCATTTCAGTTATTTCACCCACGAGATTAAATTGTTCGAATCCTTTTATAGCTTTTAGCTCTAAAGGAAATGTAAAGACTTATAAATAAAGAATATCCTGTTTAAATTACTATTAAATTATTCTCTTTAGATAGTTAGTAAATTATATAATTTTTTATGATTAATTTCTTAATAAAGTATATTTTTTTTCCCTCATGTTCAGTACTATATTATGGTAACTCATTTTACAGTATTATTACAATTATATTAAAATTTAACGATTTCGTTATCCAAATAGTTCAACTTCAAAAGTTGAAAAATCATCACACCGAAGGCAGGATATCATGGCCTGTCAAACATAAGTTGTTGCCATTCCTGTGAAATTTCACAGCTGTTATTGTACTGATATTTAATTTGTATTGAGACAGTGCAATGTTAGAGCATAGTATTTGTTATTTCATTCATTGTGTCATTGAAAGTTGTATTCTTTTCTCAACATTTCCAAGCCTTTTAAGATAGAATATCTGCAATGGCTTTTATTTTTCATTTCAATCAATATAACTAATAGATCTGGTAGTTCTGAGGGGAATTTTTTTTTTATTTTATGCATCTTCAACTTTCCAGTACCTACTAAAACTTTTAGCTCTCAGCCATATACAGCCATTATTTCACCAATCTACATGCACAGATGTGTGAGAAAAAGTTTATATCTTAGATATTCGATTCTTGTTTTTATTTCTTCATTTGATATTAATATGTGGAAAGTTTGCTATGCTGTGATGAGATTCTATTGATTGATGGCTTTCAATGTACAGAAATATTTTCTGCTTATTTTTGATGCACACTTTAATTTTCACAATATGCGAGGGTAAATCATTAAGTAAGTCACAAAAGATAAGAAAAAAATAATTTGCCATGATAATCACGTGGAAACAATTTTATTTTTCAACATAATCTCCACCAATGTTGATGCACTTATCCCATCGTTTTATCAGCGCCCCAATTCCAGCTGCATAAAATTCTTTGGGTTGTTCTCTCATCCACAGTAGGACTTCGTGTTGAACGTCATCATATCATCGTCATCATCAAATGAAAATTGCTTGGGGATAAATAAGTCTGGGCTGTAAGGTGGATGCTGTAGCACCGACCAACCAGACTTGGCTCCCAAGAGATTTTCATCCGTTTGGTGCACTAAAACAATATCTTGGAGGCAAACACTCTGCAGATGATAGCCACCACCACCTCCCTTCTCATGAAAGAGGTTATGCCTGCCTTGGCCAAATTTTAACCTTATAATTGAGGGTTTATTAATGTCCTTCATTCTTTAACTACCAAAAAAATAACAAGTTTAAGTAGTTATGTGATAAAAATAATTAATTAAAATTAACAAAACACAGAGAATTTTCACATATTCTGCAAACTTTAAATTGAAAATTTTCACTCATATGATTTGAAACTATTGTACTGTTACGAATTTTTTTTTTTCACTCAATAATATTCTGTGAGGAATTTTTAATATTATGGAATGTTTGTCTGGTTTCAACTTTTGTTTCATATCACCATTAATTAATTGAAATATTCAAATAATTTTTTAATTAAACTTAATCACTGAATAGATAGTTGCATACAATTAAATTTGTAGTTTCTTTAAAAATGAATTTTTTTTCCCTATGAAAATTCCACTCTTTATTTAGAATTTTTATTTTCAGTGACTTATTTTATAAATATTAAATTTTTTTCTGTTCTCTTTCAGATGAACTTCGATTCACTACTACCAAATGTTAACTTAAATAAAATACTTGGACCTGATTGGGACCTCTACATCATGACAACGCTAGCAGTGATGTTAGGAATTGTTGTATACTTCAGAAGGGGTCCTCAAGGATGAGAGAATTTTTTTTTTAATTTAAAAAATTCATGTGTTAAGAGACACCTGTTTTGATAAAAACTTAATTTTACTCATCTGTGTATTACTACAAGTACAAAAGAGATATTTGAAACTTTTTGAACTGAAATAAAACTTTAACCATGAAGAAGCTGCAAATGATGTGTTGACAGTGTAAACTGCAATTATGTGTTTTTGTTGTGTATGTAAATGCTGTAAGCATTCCAATTCAAGCCATTAAAAATCTACAGTTTCTACGGAGTTTATTTTCAAAATGAGAAATCAACAGTGTATTAAATCTTATACATTTTTAAAGAACATAAATATGAGAACTACATATTGAATTACTATGCACCTTGTTTGCTTTCAACAAGCTTCTTCAGCCTCGATTCTCTTTCATATTCCTTCATCCTTATAACAAAGCTACAAGGGAAAATTATTTATCAATTAGAAAATCAAACATGCATTTAAAAAAACTTATGACGACATTTCAGAGAAACTTTTTTTTTTTACATAAAATATCTTGGAGTCAATTCCATTTACTATACGAGTAATTGCAATTTCCTTTAAAAAATCTGGAAAATTATGGCATCGTAAAAATTCAATGACATAACTTCTGCTGATTTTCAATATTCATATGATACATGTTTCCAGATGTATACAACATGTTCTATAACAATTTCAATCAGCGAAACAAACTACAAAGCTTTGTAAAAAAATTTATATTTCCTAAAGTAACATACCTTTTCGGTTAATTTTTTTTTTTTTCTTTTTGAAAAGGATTCCAATCCAGAACTGAAAGTTTAGTATGATCAGAGGCATTTTAATGTAGACAGTATCCTTTTTAGTTATCCCTTCAAGCACTATATTAGAATTTGAAGTTCACTTATTAGTAGTAGACAGTAGAGATGTCCAAGGGATGTAATGAATTTCGATGAGATGTCCAGTTATTCAATAAAATTCCCTAAAATCTTTCTCAACAGGATATCGAATGCAAAAATTTCACACATATACTCGTTAATGAGAATAAGTCGTATTTCACTGTCCACTCTCAATCGTAATAGCCATATAACAAATCTTGGAAAGATATATTTTTCCTCCAAGACAAAATTTGAAAAAAAAAATGCATTTGTTTTTAATAAATATGGAAATTCCAGATAAAATCACCCCTACTATTTATTCTGTGATAGTGCATTATATCTCATCTGAATACAACAATTCTTTTAACTTCCCCCGAATTTAGAAGATAAATTACTATCGTATTAAAATTTACAAGAATGAAATCTTCTGACTACAACTGAAAAGGTGAAATTTGTTCTCTTAATCTCAATTCTATAGATTAAATTACTTTATACCTCCATTAGTAGTTGAAATGTCATATTTAAAGATATTTTTATCAAACAGAACTCTGTAAATGACTCTTCATTACCAAGTTAAATCTAATAACAGTTAAAATGCAAAAGAATGGTGAACAAATCCCTTCATGAAATAAAATCAAAGTTCTGTCTTCAATTAAATAAAGCTATAAATTCTTTTTTAAATCTTCATATATTTTCTAAATCAAGTGAATAAAAACTTACTCTTCATATTCACAGTTATGATATTTGTGTAGGTCATGCTTGCATTTATATACAAAAGGAAAATGATCTTGCCGACATTTCAAAAATTGCATGTAGTCATCTATGCAGTAATCTCTCAATTCAGGAGGAATGGCAGCCGATTCCATCTCTTCCTTTGTGGTTTTCACAGCTATAAAAATAGTATGAATTAATTCCTCTTTGTAACGACATGGAATGTAAAAGAAACTCAATAGATTATGAAGCATGAATTTCATATGATTGTGCAGCTGTATTTTGCCACCAGTAACCTTATGCACAAGTACCAAGGAAGAATATTAAAATATTTTCAGCTGTTGCTCAATTTTCATCATGAATGCAATTTGATCTTTCAACTGATAAATTTCTTATGAATTTCCTTCTAATTAATAATAATTTCATTATTCGTTTCATGACAAATCATTAAGTTTAAAGACATTAAAAGATTTCAGTTACAAGAGTACCAGTTACTTGAGTACCAAACAAAAAATGTTAGATTCTTGATAAATATCCTAATACACTATGTATTTCTACAAATAGTTTATTACTACTTCTTTCCATTTTAATTAAAGATGCTCCTCACTGATATTTCTTATAGATGGAGTAACTCGCAACATTTTCAGGTATTCTTTATGAAGGTATGCTTCTTTAAAAAGTTCAAATAATAAAGAAAAATTTACAAAAAGCAAAACAATTTCTGCCAGCTTAGGTTGAAATGTACAGTTTTTCTTCTCACTACAGGATACAATTACGAAAAAATTACCTTTTGATGTTAAGAAAAACAAAATGCACACCGTGCTTTTTTGGTGACCTTAAAAACTTATCTCAATTAAATCAAAACGCTCTAAAAATAAAACTCAAAGATTGAAAGTTATAGTAATAGGTCTTTGGATTTAATAGCTTATGGGAAAAAAAGTAGAGGAACAAAATTAATCACATATATTACAGTAAAACTTCTCTAAGCAGTCATCCCTCATAACAGCCACTTTTGTTAAGCATTGAATTTTCGGACCATAGAAAATGTTAAAATTACCTCTATTAACCCTTTCCGGTACAAGGCATTAAATTTTTTGAAATATGATGGAAAAACATCATGAATGGGTTTAGTTTATTGTCAAGACAGTGTCTACAAAAAAATTTAACTTGCATCATTCCGAGGGGGGTCATACACCTTTAGGGACACCCCTCATATGAGGACCCCTTTAGATACAGGCAACTTGATATTCTCAAAAAATATTGTTCAATCTTAAAGAAAATAAAAATTTAAAACTTCAAGAATATTGCGGGAAAATTGTCGAGTGAATTTGCTGAAATTGTAAATGCCAAGAACTTAAAAAATTCCCTATCTCTGAGTCAAGGAATTTTCGCATTTTTAAGTTCTAATATTTCCTATTTGAAAGCGAAATTTCATGCTGCCATCTACATTCTAAAAGGAGTACTATTAACTGCCTTTTCATGCATCTTTCCGGGTTTCGAAGTGGATTGGGATTTTTTAAGAAAATTTTAAAGTTGGTGTCCTCTTTTGTGACCACTGCCCCGGAAAGGGTTAAAGACCACTCAATCCCTTTGTATCTCGTTCAATTTCAATAAATTACATTATGCTCGTCTCTGACTTTTCATTAAGAGAAAAAGGAGGAAAGAAAAAAAAAATTCACACACTCAAAAACAGCAATGGAAATCAGATCAAAATGAATCCTTCCTTTCCCAATGTGAAGAGAAAAGTGAACTTCAGCCTCTATCAGGGTTGGGCATTCAAGAGTTCATGCCTTTCAAACCCCAATTCGAATTCTACCAAAGAAGTTGCTGATATGGATTGCAACCATCAGCAAATGCAATTTTCAGCTCAACAGACTTTAGGAAAAATAAATTATATTATTGATCATTCCTCTACAACTACCAATTGAACAATTATAGATTTATTTTCCCAATTTAAAAAAAAAAAAGACAGGAGGCTGTCTTTTCAAACAGACACTGATGTTAAAGGTGTAGAACTACTTTCCTTGTGTGACTCTTGTTTCTCTTTAAGGTTTTTTTTTTTTTTTGTAACCTCTGTTGTTACCCTTTATCTCTAAATTAAGACATTAGTTGTGTTTTTAACATATATAGTTACCGAGATATAGAAGAGGATTGTGTCACCAATTCATGCATACTTCTGCCCAACTTTGCAACTCAGTAGTCGCTGAACTACAATTCTGATTTTCATTTTTTTTTTTTTTTAAACTTCTGTTGTTAGCCTTTTTCTCTAAAATAAGACATTAGTTATGTTTTTAACATATGTAGTTACTGAGATATAGATGATCTCCCATACCAAATTTTGTGGCATTTCAGCGTGTGAATCAATTTCCTTCTCAAGACCCCAATGGGAGGAGCGTAGTCCTACATTAATGTGAAATATAAAAAAAGTTACCTCTTCAAAAGCTTAAAGATCCAAGCAAACACAAATTGTATCTTTTTCAGAAAAACAAATAAGAAATTTTCAAATAAGGTACTTTTTTCGTGTGGTTCTTATAAAATTTGCTTTGTCAGAAATAACTATTTAGTGCTTCTTTAAATATGTTTTTTATACCTCCAAACATGAAACCCTTATAGAGTGGCCAGCTTTCCTTGGAATGAAGGGTGACTGTTGTAGAGAGGTTTCACTATAATACAAAAATTCATTTTTATGTATGTAATTTTATGCCATAAAAAGTTGTTAATACCGAATTTGTTAAGTACTATACATAGTCTCACCCATTTACTCACTAATGCAACTCTCAAAACAGACTTAAATGCAGATATTTATCGATGAAACTGAACTTCACACATCAAATATTTCAGTATGCCATAATCTAAATTTCTGAACTACACATCCCATTACACATACAACTAAAGACAATTACTTGTAAATGTCTCATAAGTGAAATCAACCAATAAAGAAACTCACATGATTACTCACGAGGAGAAAGACTAAAATCCGAGTGAAATGACGTGATAATATTGTTAACTCATTTTCTTTTCATTCTAGTTAGTTTAATGAAACCATTTCCAATCATTTTATTAATGTTTTCAATTCTCATAAAGATACCTCATCTTTAACATTTGTTACAATGATTTCAAACTTACTCTCTTTAGATACAGTTTTGGCTCCATACATCAGAGATAATCTGAATGGTCAATTTATGTGGAAATCTTATATAGGTACTTACGCATTAACGCCGCTGAAGTTGCACTAATGCGCCAAGATTGGCGGCACCTAAAAACTGCCAAATCTGTAGGCGACCGCCAAATCTGTAGCTGCGGTGACGTTAATACGCCACCGCAGCTACAGATTTGGTGGTTTTTAAGTTCCGCCAATCTTGGCGCATTAGCGCAACTTCAGCTTCGGTGGCGTTAATACGTAAGTACCCTTATATCCTATGTAAAATTTATACTTTTTGAACTATTTTGTACATCAAGTCTATGTAACCGACGTATTCAATGTATGTATTTTTGGGGGGTGGGGATCAATAAAGATTCTACTACGCACACCCACCTAAACTGCAAACCTGAGATCTTTATCTCTGGACTCGGAGGTGTGCGTAGAGTAAGGTATGTATCAATTCAGCCGTTGAACATACATGCATACAGTTTGTAATATTGTAGTCACTCGTGCAAAGTTTGATTGTGATAGCATCTAGGATAAATTTTAATGCAGCTGTGTGTAAAAGTGAATACATTAACTATTTCAATACATGTCACTTTATATGTATATAGGTCCATGAAAAATTATCCACCCTTAAAATAGAAAAATTGTTCAAATGAGAAATTTGGTTTCTGGGCACATCTGCGTAGAATTTGTAATATTGTGGTAACATGAGCGAAGTTGGATCAAGATAGTGTTAGTTCTCTTTGTTCAGTTCAAGAGTAGACATAGATGCACTGCTAGTAGTATGCACTTAAAAGACACAGTATTAAGAAGATACACCTTTTTTGTTTCCTACAAAACACACCTTATTTGTTTCCTCTGGTTGGAAGATTTGGAGGCTCTCTGCATAATAGGGGAAGGTGGTGTACCTAGGTCCCATTTTTACTTTTTAATTGGATAATTACTAAAAGAAAGGTAACAAAACAATTTTTCTTTCATGTTTTAGGCCTTCATACACAACACATAGTTTTTGTAGATTTTTTAAAAAAGTATTTCAGTGCATTATTTACAATTTAAAAAAAAGTGCAAATAGGACCAAGGTACACCATGGATAGTGTACCTTGAACCAGCTATTTCTAGATTTAAAAAATCTAACCGAATAGTTTGAACATAGACATTTATTGGTATTTTAGCTACAGAAAAATGTTAATGAGCACTTTTACTTAATGAGGTCTTAGATTAGACCGAATATAAAATTATTACAGCAACAGTTTTATTCCTATGAGTAGGCTTATAACCAACATTGTAATTAGACAAGTCATTTCCAAATGTTAATTTCCGAAACTACCTTTTAGATCCTCCAGTCAACACGGGATGTGGTAACTTCCACATTACATCACATTTTTCCACAACGCAAGTGGTAGACCATGTAGTGGTCATGCACCAAGGTACACCACTTGGGCATGGTCCAAAGTACACCACTTGGCCATTTCATGGAAAATGGCTGACTACTAAATTGAGGTTAGGCTTGACATAATTTCTAACACACGTTATTATAGCTAAAACTGTGCTTTATAAGTTAGGCATTTTACTATAAAGTAATTTATGTATGTTTAGGAACTATTAACACAAAATTCAACAGGAAAAAAATTACTTTTGATGGGTCAATTTCCTTTTTCAGGATTCATTCATTCAAATGAGCACCTTGACAAATAAGTTCAGGTACACTGGGACCTCTGGTAGCAAGTGTACAAAATACATAACATTTTCTATACATCTATACAGATGGCGCTAAAATCAGCATAGGTTCAAGGTACACCACTTTCCCCTAGAAGGATAAAACTCTACCACAGAGACTCTACTCCTCACAGATACATTATTAGTCGACAGCAGGATGTAAAAAAAAATCTTGATTTTTTTTTTATTTAAATCAGACTTTTCAACTAAAATCAGATTTTTTTAAAAAACAAATTAAATCAGATTTTTTAAATAACTTTAACTACTCAATATAGAGAAAGCTGGTAAATACCTAGTTGTTGATAGTATAAATCTGTAAATACAATATTTCTTTGTTTGGCATGCAAATAACAAAATAAAATAACTATTCTAAAGTAATTTATCCCAAGTGGATAACTTCGGGAGCATAGCAGAATTGAATTGACAGATCATACTTACTTAACAAATTTTAGAACAAAGATTTTTAGAAATAAAGCTTTACAGAAATGTTAATCACATGCAATAACAATAGTATTATTTATTTATTTGAAGATTTGAACACAAATGCCAGTTGGGCAGTCTTTTCCACCCCTAATTGATTTCTTAATTTACTGTGTACGAAACCAAGGTTGAAAACATTCTTTCAACCCCTGCAGATGTGGCCTTTGCATTTTCTTATACTAAAAGGCTCCCTTTACTTTATATTTTTATTACTTTTAAGATTTTTATTAATAAATCTGTGACAATCAGATCTGAGATATTGTTAGCAAACTGAAAGCTTGTCTTACAGGCACAAATCTTCTAGTACAGTGGTTCCCAACCTTTTTTCTTCTGCATACCCCTTGATTAGTCTTTTTATTTTTGAGTAAGTACAACAGTTGTTCTCCTCAGCACAAAAAAGTTTTTATTAAAAACGCCAAGGTTAGCTTAAGAGTTGAACGACTCTAATGAACTTAATAAAATTTGTAGGATACATTTTTGACTTAACATTTTATTCAATTTTTTAAAAATAGTGTTAGTTAAACGTTAAAACAAGTGAAAACAACACTGAAATAATTTTGCACTATGATGAGAGCTAACTGTAACTCAATTATTAGATATTAATCTACTTCTTCCCTTTTCTTATTTCGTGAATAAGCTTTCAGATTCGTACAATTTTCACTTTGATACAAAATTGAAAAAGCGAAATTCTAGAATATTCTAGTGTTTTGTATTTTCCGCCATTAGCAAGATCACTTGCGTGTACCCCAACTGGTCTCTCGCGTACCCCCAGGGGTATGCGTACCACAGGTTGGGAACCTCTGTTCTAGTAGATAAGAATGGTCAAGTGAGGATACACCCTAGGGACAAAAATAAAGAAGAAAGGTTGTACTGACTAAGAAAAGGACAGCACTACTTAGATTTTCAAGAGAATTTCTAAAGTTTTAAAAAAAATTATTTAAATCAAAGATTTAAAAAAAAAAATCAATTGATTTAAATCATTTACACCCTGGTTGACAGCTTGACCCTTTGACCCCAAGGGAACCTTGTTGACCACTGGACAAAATATTTTGGAAAGGTAAAGGACTGTGTCAAGACATAGCATCTTTATTCAACCCCCAGCTTTGTTTAACTACTCTTCAAAAAGAAATTGTTGATTTTTTTTACTCTTTCTAGTAAATATCTCTATCTTTTAAAATAATCTATACTTATAAAAGGCAATGTTTGTGTGTGTGTGTTTGCGATGTCCAGACGAATCTATTGCACTTACAGCCATGAAATTCGGCACACAAGTAGTCCTAATGGTCACTCAATGCACCTCGAAGCCGAAATTTTAATCTAGAAATTGTTTTATTTAATGTTTTGTGTTGTTTTGGTTGATTTTTCGCACTAATTTCTCAATAGAATGGTTTCGAATAATTGTAGGACAAAAATAGATAGACCATCGGAAAGAGCACGCGATTTCCGTTCTAATGAAGTTAGTTTTGAATTTCTAACGTAATATACTGAATTTTGAGAATTTTTTAAAAAATAGTCAGTTTTGCCATCTAAATGTTAGTTTTGTTTTTAAATTTGTTGCATCCGACTTTCTAATAACACTATTATTTTCCATTTTTTTCAGCTTATAACTAGAACGGTTCTGTCAGATTTAAAACAAGAACGGTTAAAATATCTTTTCCCGTTTTTTTTAAATTAATTTCTTTCTGGGCCGTTGAGAGTTATTTTTCTTGATCGAGTTCCTCGCGCGGCACTTCTTCGGAACGTTGATGCCAATTTTGATTGGCGGACGCGCAGGATACGTCATGACCTTCACCTGAATAAATTACTTCGATTATTATTTTCGGATTTGATTTATATTTCGCTTGCTGTATAATAATCATTTTCACGTTCCAATTTTGTAATAATGTTTTGGATTAACGTACTCTGTACTGTAGCATGAAAAAAAAAAAATAAGCATGAAAATCAAAAAATATGTATCTTTTGTTTTGATTTTGTTTCCAAAACTTTTTCATGTCATTGTTGGCGGGTTTTTTTCTCATTTTGTTAAAGTCCTGATTCCACGGGCAACGCCGTGCACATACTGCTAGTAGCTTATAATACTAACACTCAGAAATGAAATTCATTATGCACAAATAGAATATTTTCTAATTTAGATTTATATTTTAATTCAATTTTGTTTAAATTGTATAAATGGAAGAACTCTGAAAACATCTTGAGATTTTAAGAATAAAGTTTTGCACAATGAAACTATCTAAACAAACAGTGGAAATAAATAAATATCTCAAAAGAACATCCATAATATTATAGAAAAAAATCAGATATAAACTTAATTATTAAAAATTCACAAGAAAAATCTCTAATAATTTCTAGCTAATTTTTACACACACAAAATATTTTTTTAAATTATGCAATCTTCAAAATGAATTAAAACATTTTTTTTTTCCAAATTACTTATTGATAATGTACATAAAACTTAATAAAAGTACAGGATCCTGAAAAACAATTTAACATCTCTACATTTCACAATGAACTTTAGAAAAGATATAAATGAGATTTGAAAATCAAAGGTAACTGGAAATAGGAACAATATATATAGGTTTACTTTCACAGTATAGTGAACATAGTTTTCATCAGTTTTATATAGAAATCCTATCCTTGTGATAAAAAAGAAATCTCCACCAATATTAGCAGTAAAGTTCAACAATACGTAAAATTACAAATATATTCAAGTCAGAAGTAAAGAATCATAGAATTTATAACAGCCTATTTTTTTTTTTTTTTCCTTTTTTAACGCAAGAAATTGAACAATTGTATATTAGTATGAAAACCTACTTTATAGTAAACATTTTAAAACGATTACGATAAATGGAATTTTAAAGCCCTTAAATAGTTTATAAAATTGTTAATAATGCACGATATTGTTTTCTTGCATTTTCTGCTAAGTTTTTTAAAAATTGCCAAGGAAATGAGAAATAACCTTTAATTTACCCTTGTCAACTCAAAACAATAATGAACTTCCATCTATCGGAAACATGAATTATTTACATCAATTATATCAAAAAATGCTTCAAAATTGAAAAAACTGAACTTACTTCTTACTTTTCTACCATTCGGAAAGCCCAACATTGGGTCAAATTTCGGTTCATAAAGGGGTTCTGGTTCAGGAAGGTCTGGTTTCAACAAGTTACCCATATTTTTATCAGGGCTAGCTTGGCCTTAAAGGTCAAAAATGCAACTAATAAACAAATTTCAAATCTTTAAAGAAGTATCTTAGTTAGGAGAAATGGAAATAGAAAATATTTTTTTAAAAGGACAATATTTACATTCAAGAACGGCGTAAAGCCGAATTTGTTGCCAGATATTTTAAAACAAAAACTGACGGCCTTATTCACCATCCATTGTTAAACCATGATGAGCGGTTAAATGATGGTTCTGCCATGATAATGCGAAAACTGACCGAAGTGCGTCGCTCTAGCGGATTGCTATTTTGGCATGGTATCTCAAATTCTCGGTTGTTGGCGATTTTTAAAATTATCCTCAGCCTTCGAGCCACACGAGTTTCTCGCCAACTCGCCAGTTAGGTTATACATCCAGTCGATCATTTCGGTCAGTATTCGCTTGTTTGTATAAATTCAGTTTTAACCGCTGATCATGGTTTAACCATCGGTGGTGAATAAGGCAGTGAGTTTTGCTTCCTATTCGAAAAATACTTTTGATAAAAAATCGATTTCATTTGAAGATGAAAGTAATTTCTAGAAATTTTAAATGAAATTTATTTTAATACATTTTAAATAATTAATAAATATACGTTGAAAACTCATATCTTAAAGGCTTATGTAAAAACTATGAAGGCTACCCAGAAATCGAAAAGAAAACTTCTACTATGATATTATGATTGTAAACAATGAGTGTGTTTTGCTGATGTAATTTAAAATTTGAAAAGGAAAAATGCAAATTCTTTATTTAAACTTAAAGCCCATTAGATGATCTGAGTAGCGTTTTGAATTTTAAAGTATTCAATAAATTATCGTATATTAATCTGATGGAAGAATCTACTGAAACAAATTCTGCTGAAGTTTCCCGGCCTGAATCTTTATTTTCTCTTCACATTAATTCCGTCCCTGATGTTCTGCTTTTAGATATATTTTCCAGACTTAATTTTGAAGAATTATGCATGTGTTCAAGGTAAGTCATGTATCAAAAAATTAGAAATTATAAAAAATTTTGAAATATTTTTCTTCCCTCGTCATCATTCTTTGAGTTTGATTTTTCTCTCTATATTATTTTCCTTCCCACTACCTATAAAATGTCGTTTGGTGCTGAATTGGGGTCAAGATACACAGTTGTGTATGCAGAAATATGTTTGGCATAATGTCTTGATTTCTAGTTGTATTTAGTGAATATAATTTTAATTTTTAATGATTGTGTGCAATTATCTCCTTGTCTGTTTATTTTGCAGTTGTATGTTTCCTTCTAATGTTACATATTATTCTAATTTTTGTCTGCTTTATATTTTATGAGAGTGTACAAAAAAATTCATAAAGATTTCTTCAGATCAGTATTATAAAAGAAAATTTCTTGATTGTATGAACAAGTTTTCCTTTTAATATTATGGGCATTTTGAGAAGAAAATGTGGTACTTGCGTATTAACGCCACTGAAGCTACAGATTTGGCGGTTTTTAAGTGCCGCCAAATTTGGCGGGTTTTGTACTTACGTATTAACGCCAATTTGGCGGTTTTTAAGTGCCGCCAATTTGGCGGTTTTTGTAAACAAGATCGCTCTTTATTGGCGCATTACCGCCAATCTGTAGCCTCGGTGGCGTTAATACGTAAGTACCGAAAATGTTTAGAGTATAATATGAACTCTGGCATCTTGATAATAAGTAAGACTTTCAAATGTTCTTATGGCTGGACTTAAGTTTAATGTGCGTTCGCCAAAGTTGAATTTTTTTCTGGCGATTTCTCGCCAAATGTGGTGCACGTTAGTTATTTTATTGCAACTCTTTAATGAAAATATGGCGGACTTTTGGCGAGTATTTCATAGTTGGCGTGATTTTTGCCAACTTGGCGGGAAACCGCACATCAAACTTAAGTCTTACCGTTCTTATTTAGGAAGTAGTTTCTATTTAACAATTAGGCATTTCTTTCTTTTATTAGGGTCTGCCAGAAGTGGCATGTACTGGCGAAGGACTTCAGCCTTAGAAAGAGAATCACTGTTAGAAGGCCATTGAAGTCTGGACAGTTTTTGAGCCTCATAAAATATCATTTCACCCATTTTTTAGAAGAATTCAAGTTATTAAAGCCATGTGGGCAAGACTCTCTGTTAAGTGTGAAAAGGAATGTGTTGTGGAAGCTATCCAATAAGAGCACCAACTTGAAGAAACTTGTCCTTATGTCCTGCTCATTGTCTGCTGTTTCATTAGAAGATTTGCCCTCTAGTCTTGAACATCTGAGCATCCGAGGATCAGAAATATTTCCTGATGTATTTTTTGGACTAAATCCCAATATGTTTGTTCCTCACTTAGTCTGCTTGGACATTGGTGGTGTGAGCAACTTTCTGACTAGTCAAGACTTGCATGTTTTCTCAAAGTTGAAATCCTTGCGTGCCCTGTACCTGGAAGGATGTTTCCGCATCAATAATGGTGGCATTGATTCAATAATCGACATTTTACCTCAACTAGAAGTTCTGGATGTAGAAGGTACTGATATTTCTAATGAAGGAGCTTTGACTGTTTTCAATAACTGCACTAATGTGAGAGATCTTTTTGTTGGGCATACTTCTATTGACGATTTGGCATTTGCAAGAGTCAAGACGCACATATTACCTCGTTTAACATCCTTTTGCGTTAGAAATACAAATATATCTTCCATGGGTTTACATTCTTTTCTCTTGCACCATTTGAGCAAGCACAAATTAGTTGTCAGAGCAAATTTTGACTGTTCCGGTTCTTGTAAGTGTTTCAGTATTGGAGAGAGACAAGTTTGTTTTCAGATTGATAACACTTTTCCATTCCTTGCTGGTATTGAATGTCAACACTATTTATCTCATAAATCATATGGTTTAAATTAAATAAGATATAATATTCGCATTGTGTATTAATAATAGAATTAATAAATATTGATAAAATGATGTTGACTGAACTTTTGGTTGTGTTTTGAATAACAAAATGTAGTATAAATTTTAAAATTATGTTAAGTAAATATTTTATAATTATATCTATTTTCTTTTTCTAATATTCTATGGAAATTTGTATTGGTATTATATTTTAGTATGAATCTTTTGAAATTCAAATTAAGTTTTAATTGCATGTTTATTAGATCTTATTTTATAAATATTTATATAAAATTTATTTATTATATAATAATTTATAAATATTTCCCTTTTATTTCTATTATCGGTATGATCAAGGTTAATGCTTAATCTTCCTTATTGTCTTTCAAACTGTTTATTATTGTAATATCCTGAAATTTCAAAACCTTTCATTATTTCATCTTGCATGTGTATCAAATTACAATGTTCATTTATTATTATTGTCAATTTTCATACCAAGATTGAAGAAAGAAAATTGGTTTTGTTTTTGAGGGAGGAAAATTAATTAAAGTATATTCTTCTGGTGTTACCTACTCATTGCCAAAGTAGTTTTTAGCTTGCAGGACCAACAAATCATTTCCTGTAAAATCTTCCAATTTTAAGAATAACAATAAATAGTGCACAGAGCCAAGAAGATGGCATTTTGGCACTGTGAATGCTTAAACAATTGCAGTCCTTGAAATGATTAATGCATTTAATTGGTTCAAGGACCACAAAAGTGTCTTGAAATTTTTACTTGTCACTTTCCACATCTAAATGGCCACAAGTCTTCTTGGAAGATAGGAATTCCGCTAAATGCTTAGAAGATAAGTATTCTGCTAAATGTTTAATAAAAGCAATCTTTAAAAAGAAATAAAAACACTTCCTAGGTTCCAACATTATTTGAGAGCAGTATCAG
>BGPR01002064.1:116193-140874 GCA_013235015.1 Araneus ventricosus
AAGAAAAATTCAATTTATTAAATTCCACACTACTTTTTCAAAAATGAATATTTTTTCTTCAAATTTTATTTGCAGATTCAATGAAATATATTACACAAAACTGTGCACGGATTTTAAGGTACATCTAATATTCACTTGTAGATTTTTTACTGTTTTATGTGGTAAAAAATGGCAAAATTTAGCACTACCTCAATTTATACCTTGTATTTTAAAAAATCTAAGCAACTGAATGCTTATTGCATGCATAGTTTTATCATATGCATAATGATAAACAAGTGTAAAAAATTTGAAAGCTCTATCTAAAGAAGGAAGAAAGCCTTAGCATTTTGAAAAATGAAAGTGAAGAAAAGTCCAACATGGAGAAAAAGCCAGTTAAAGTTGTCATTTACGCATATTTATCATTGATCATCTCTAATATATATAAAAGGCAATGTTTGTGTGCGTGCGTGTGTTTGTCTGCGATGTCCAGACGAATCTATCGCACTTACAGCCATGAAATTTGGCACACAGGTAGTCGTAATGGTGACTGAATGCACCTCGAAGCCGAAATTTTAAATTTTAATCTAGAATTTTTTTTATTTAATGTTTTGTGTTGTTTTGGTTGATTTTTCGCACCAATTTCTCAATAGACTGGTTTCGAATAATTGTACGACAAAAATAGATACACCATCGGAAAGAGCACGCGATTTCCGTTCTAATGAAGTTAGTTTTGAATTTCTAACGTAATTTACTGAATTTTGAGAATTTTTAAAAAAATAGTCAGTTTTGCTATCTAAATGTTAGTTTTGTTTTTAAATTTGCTGCATCCGACTTTCTAATAACACTATTATTTTCAATTTTTTTTAGCTTATAACTAGAACGGTTCTGTCGGATTTAAAACAAGAATGGTTAAAATATCTTTTATCGTTTTTTTTAAATTAATTTTTTTCTGGGCCGTTGCGAGTTATTTTTCTCGATCGAGTTCCAAAAGCGGCACTTCTTCGGAACGTTGATGCCAATTTTGATTGGCCGACGCGTAGGATACGTCATGACCTTCACCTGAATAAATTACTTCGATTATTATTTTCGGATTTGATTTATATTTTGCTTACTGTATAATAATCATTTTCACGTTCCAATTTTGTAATATTGTTTTGGATTAACGTACTCTGTACTGTAGCGTGAAAAAAAAAAAAAATAAGCAGGAAAATCAAAAAATGTGTATCTTTTGTTTTGATTTTGTTTTCAAAACTTTTTCATGTCATTGTGGGAGGTTCTTTTTTTTTTCATTTTGTTAAAGTCCTGATAAAACGGGCAACGCCGTGCGCGTACTGCTAGTTGTAAATAAAAACCTAAATAACTTCTATAATATTAAAGGTAAAAATTTGAAATTTTGATACAATAAATCAGGGATGTGATTGCCAAAAAAGCAAAGTCTGAAAAAATGTGCGAACAGCATTTGAGCAATAATACTTAAGAATTTCAAGTACAACACATATTGAAATTGCTACTGGTATTAAATCTATCCTATTTATATACAATTTTCCCTTAACGAGAAAAAAATAGTAAGAATTGGAAAGAAATTATGGTATCAATATAAAGCACACATCAGTAAAACATCTGTTTGTTGAAATTTATCAGTGTGTATTCATTTTTAAAATAAAACTCAGATATAATACTCTGGGTAAACATTCATTGAATTGAAATTTGGAATATAGAGTACACTTTTCTACATTAAATGGAAAATAGACAACACAAACAACAAAAGAAACACGATGTATTAACCATATTAGTTGCCATTTTTTTTTAAATACAGCTATCTCGAACAGATTTTTTATATTATAAGAAGTTGTTTTTCTTTTTTTGGATGGTTGACTCTCTTGTTCATTAGTACCTATTTGATTTGAGTTTTTGGAGCTCAGATCTTCAGATATATTTCCCTCCTCATTTTGAGAAAGTTTTGATTAAAAAAAAAATAGAAATTTTTTGAAAAATCCAAAGTCAGAAGAATCTCATCCTTGAATACGTAAAAATATAAGGTCAATAAAATAAGCCAATAAAATAAAAATTGATATTTTGGGTAATGTGTCCCCTTAAATCTATGCAACTGCTTTCTGCGGCTGAAGAAATATTTATATATACAAAACGCTATGGTATATGACAGCAATGCCAGAACGCTCTAACCTGGGTGACAAAAATCGCACCGCTTTAAGAAGTTTTCACAATTTTTCTTATTTATTTCTTGTAAAAAAAAAAAAAAAAACAGTGCCGGAACGGCATTTCAGCTCCACTATACTCCTGGCATGTGGTGACAAAAAAAAAAGGTTAATTTCTATTTTGCTGATGGCAATGATGGTTTGTTTCCAAAATGAGACTGGTAATCTCCTCCTATTAGACATAACTTCATAGGTAAAGCCTGCTCCTCTATTCGTAAATATGTAAAAACAACTTTTTTTTCTTGAAAATAAGTTCACGGTGTAGAGTTCACAATATTTCTTACAATATACAGAGGAGAGAACAGTGTATGAATGAAATGATTGAAAAGATATTGATTAGAAATGAAACAGATAGACTTGGGCAAGCCAGAGAACATTCAGATTAACATCACAATAGACTTAGCCAGAGAAGAGCAAGCCGTGTTAACTCGCAAACTGAGATGAATGTCACAAAATATAGTTGTGCCAATATGACTGAAGACAGGGTTCATACTGTGTATAAGATAGTAAAATTCAGGAGTTTCTAAGGGTTTTTTCAGGAGTACAGTACAGAAAATTCAGGAGATAATGTGAAAAAAAATCAATTGTAAGGGAGAAGGGCAGGTAGTGTGGACAATTTTTATAAAATTGGCAAAAAAGTATACTAAATACCAATTCTCAGACTCGGAACATGCGCAGTACCCTTTCAGCACTAAGTAAGGTCAGAAGTAAGAATTCTGGATTCCAGCAACTTTCTATCAATAAGGAAAAATGGAAATGTCATGCTTTTATGTTTTATCATAATTTTATCTTTTGCTCTTTTGATTGTAATTTTCAGGAGACAAAAAGAAAAAAAAAGCAAAATTCAGGAGTTTTCAGGAGGAGTACGAACCCTGTGAGGAGTGCAAATTTTGGCATGCACTTTACTGGAAAAATTAAATTCACGAACCGAGAGTGCAGTGCTCTGGATGGAATAAGGTAGTATTTTAAAAATTTTCCTTTATCATTAAAAAAATCTTTACTAAGCTGATTTCATATTAATATATTTGAAAAGAGAATTTTCTGACAACTTGTTTACAATGATTGTGATTTCTGGAAGCAAAATCTCATTTTACAAATGTATTATGGGCAAGAGTGACAGACGTGATTCACCATATTTTGAAATAATGATAGAATATATACGTTACCGCTAAAGTGCAGAAATCAGTTAATGTGCACATTACCTAGATAATCTGCAGTTTAACTAGGGTGATCCGTTAGAGTGCCGAAAATTGTTTCATTTCTCAAATTACCTAGGTAATCTACAAATTACTTAGATAATCTGCACATTACCTACTAGGCACTCATTAAAGTGAAAATAAGATCTTTGCTGGAACAACAGCAACGTTTCTGTATGCTTAAATTAACAAAATATTATTTATTTTTCGATATCTAAAGAATAAAGTTAATACAATCAACAAATTAGTTGATAGAATCAATCAATTAAAAAACTATAATACAAAGAATCAAATGGTTTAAAATATTATTACAATTAAGGAAATGAGAGAAACAAATTTTTGAATTTTTAACAAGGAGGCCATTAACGTGGTACAATGTGGAAAACTCTTGATTCTGCATGTTAACGGAGCAAATCAGTCAATCTGCAGATAGCTAGGTAATGTGCACATTAACGGCTTTCGTGGTAACATATATATTTTGAATAATGATTACAAAGCATAGTATTTTCATTTGGCATTTTTTAAAATTCTTTCCATTAACATCATTTGCCACAAAAAAAATTTATATTTACTACTTATATTTCCCTAATCGTATTGTTTTCCAAAGGGTCATTCCATGTCAAGTGATCCAGAAAAAAAATAATTGGTTGCTTGACCATTTTATAATCAAATGATTTTTTGTATGTTGATTCCTACATAATTAGAGAGTCCAAAAAGACTAATTTTAATTTTTTATCTTTTTCTGAATTCCGATGGCAGCCATTTTTGTTTTACAAAACATGCCAATTTTTGAGTTTGTAGTGGTTTGCGTTAACTTTTATTACTCGGAACTGGTGAACCTGAGGTTGATGAAACAAAAACCAGTTTATTCAGGAAGATACAGCCTTTATTATCTCCAGTACACATTTAAGGAAAATTTTATCCCAAATAGCAAAAATCAGGTTAAAAGTTTGACATTAAAAATGACAAATTTTCAAGGCATATAATTCCCAAAAGGAATCTATTCTCCATATTACTTTTGTGGGGATGTGTAGCTACCTTAATGTACTATATTTACAAAAAGTTTCAACCCTGAGATTTGCTTCTTTTAAGAGGTATAGGTTTTCAAAATCCGAAAATTTCAAGAAAATCCAAATTTTGACACCTTTGCGTTATATCTAACAAAATGCGTGGATATTCAGACCTGTTCACAAACTTTTGTGATAGACTTCAACAAACCAAAGCAAGTCTCCAGCTACTGTACACTAACCAAATATTGACACCAGCAGAAATGTTTGAATTTTGTCACGAACATTTAGAAGGAATCGCCTTCACTTACATAAAAGATAAAGAAATCATTCAACATCATAACAATAAACTTCTTGACCGATTCGAAAACTCTGTGGCAATTACTGGTACAAGGAGTTTCCATTCTTTTGTTCCTGTGACAGAGAGTAACCTGAAGTGCTTCATTACTTCACACAAGCGATTCTATTGCATGTGTATGTGATGGTCAGTGGTGGCTGACAGAGGTGAATGACATTAGTAATATAAATAAAGATGTGCTTGTAACATTTTATCATCCCTGCCAGTCCAAGGACAGCTTTTAAGAAAAAAGAGGAAGGCCAGACTTGGATGCCTATGAACAATGTTTTGAGGGAACTAAGTGCCTTAGAACTACAACAACTACTGGAAGGACACACAACATTTCCCCAAAACTAAGTGAAGAAATATCAAAACTTCTTAATGAATACAAGTCAAGGTAGAACGATAAACCCGACTCCTGTATAGTATATCCTGACTTTTGTGCTCTGTTAGTTGTAAATAATATATTGATACTTTTGTTTGAATTTTTAAATTGTTTTAACAATGGTAACCATAGTAAAAACTGTGTTATAAAATAAGTGAATAGAGAAGCCTCAATTATACTGTGAAACATATTCAAATTTTTCAATTTCATTATGCATTTAAAGTGTGCACAAGCTTCTTCATGAAAAAAAGGCAAGTTTATATGTAATAGTAGTTATATCATATTATAATTTATTAATGATAAAAATAGTACTTAATCAAATTTATGCTCCAACATTTTCGGCAAAAAATACGTTTTTTATGGGATTTTTAAAGTCCTCCAACTTGACTTGTAGATAAATCTCAAACATGAAATTTTTACAGCAGTATAATACACTATAGAGGGTTTATCTGTAAAAATTTCAGATTTTTAATCTTTGCCCCAACAAAGATATAAGGTGTCAAAATTTGGATTTTTTTGAAATTTTTGGATTTTGAAAGCCCATAGCTCTTAAAAGAAGCAAATCTCAGAGTTGAAATCTTTTTTTGTAAATACAGTACATTAAGGTAGCTACATATCTCCACAAAAGTAATATGGAGAATAGATTCCTTTTGGGAATTATAAGCCTTCAAAAATTGAAAATTTGTCATTTTTAAAGTCAAACTTTTAAGCTGATTTTTGCTACTTGGTAAACAATTTTCCTTAAATGTGTACTGGAGATAATAAAGGCTATATCTTCCTGAATAAACTGGTTTTTGTTTCATCAACCTCAGGTTCACCAGTTCCGAGTAATATAAGTTAACGCAAACCCCTACAAATGCAAAAATCGGCACGTTTTGTAAAACAAAAATGGCTGCCATCAGAATTCAGAAAAAGATAAAAAAATTAAAATTAGTCTTTTTGGACTCTCTAATTATGTAGGAATCAACATACAAAAAATCATTTGATTATAAAATGGTCAAGCAACCAGCTCTGGATCACTTGACATGGAATGACCCCAAAGTAGTTCATGGGAGGTTGTAAACTGAAATTAATTTGATTGTAAGAGATTCGATGCTTGTCACAGAAGATAAATTTTTAACTTGAAAATAAGAATCAAAGTTTTTTTTTGAATTCCAGCCTTTTTTTTCCCTTCTTTTAACTAGTATTTCTGAAATAGAGATTAGTATTATTAATATAAAAGGTATATAAACGGCAATGAACTAGATATCTTTTTAGATGTTTAAAGCGCATACATAAAAGAATACATAAGTCCCGTGCATTACTGTCTGAAACACAAAATTATAAAAAAAATTATTTAATTAAATTCATGACTGGATTCTTACATGAGGATAAAATGTATGACTGTTTTGCAATTTCTGGGATTCACATTAACTCAATGCACGCAAATTAAGATTTACAAAAAATTAAGCATGAACCAGCTCTGTAATCTACTAGTAATGATGTTAAAAACCTTGTAATCAAGCTGAAAAGGAATAAATGGAAAACCAGAGTTTAATATTTAATAAAAATGCCATTGCCTGTATGTTTAAAAACTTTATTCTTCAAATGGTTGTTTTCCATTTAAAACAAACTGAATTTTAAGTTACAATCATAAATAATTTCAATAAAAATACTTCACCTTTTTTCAGAAAGAAATTTATAGCAGTAGCAGGTAGGTAAAAATTAAGTTTGTTCTTTTATGAAGAAAATGACATGAGCAACAAACATTTCAATTTTATTGATTCCAGCAAAACTTCAGAATGCATACAACTGAATATCACAGCCAAGATTAGCTGGCAGTTCAATCTTAAGCAATATTTTATAAAGTGCCATCACAATACTTAAAAAAAGGATGAAAAAGAAACTGTGTGTATGAATAATGACACACAACATGAATAAAAACTAAACACATTTTCTTGATTCTGTGAAATGTATATAGATAATCAATAAATAGATACAGTTTTTTTAAGAAAAACAAAACCTGAAACTGTATGCGAATCTTAAGTGACAATTTTTTATTATAAAATACAGCCGTTAAATCCTTAATTTCCAAAAGTATGAAGAATAACATACATTCCTCTGAAATATTAGCATCTAAACACTTTTTTAAAAACAAAATTCAAATATTGATTGTAGATGTGGTTTTCAAATATATTTACTAAGCCTTTTCTTCTTTCTAAAAAATACGGCAGAAAACCAAACGGGAAACATCTTAAGAGAATATGTGTAATTTGCTTCAGCTATATGCATTAAAAATTTTAAACACACGCACACACCAAAAATAAAATGTTATCAACACTGCAAAATTTTTCAGTGATCTTAAAAAACAACATTACACAAAAATTTAACTTGCAAAAAAATTACCTTTAAATAAATTTTAAAAACATATTATAACAAAATTAATGTTTTTTTGAAAAAGAACAGCAAATTAACCTTTAACACAAACTGAATGAATCTTAAAAACAATAAATTAAGTACCATGAATACTCTTTTTCATTTTAATTATACCATAAATTTGCAGTTTATATAAACTAACATTTAGCAATTGTTAATTGACGAAACTTCTTCATTTTGTGATTCAATCACGACATGAATGTTCATCATGGTATTATGACCTTATGTATGCATGTAAACAATTTTCCTCACAAAACTAGATTTTTACCAGTAGATAATAGCTTATGTAAAAACAATGTCACAAATATTTCAGAAAACTTGGGAGCATGGAAAATAAAAAAAAGGTACAGCTCAACTAATTCACGCCATTTTGTACTAAGACTCTGTTTTCACCAGAACACTGGACGAAGGTTGGGGTTCGTCTTTGCTGGGAGCTTCAGGAACTGTCATATTTGGCGGTTCTTTCCTAAACTGAATGTTGTGCTTCTCCTTAAATTCATTGATTTCTTTGCCTTTTTCTTCTATTTGCTTATTTAATGTTTCCAGTATCTTCGTAAGCTGTAAAGATAAAAAGATTATTGCATACGTGGTTTTTCTTTTTCTAAGAACATCCACTTTTTAGATATATAGACAGCTCCAAATCATTCTCTTTGAGCAAACCAAAAGAAACATTTTACAAGAGGAGGAAATTTAGAAGTGGTAACCATATAATTACAGCTGATACGACATTGGTAGTATCTGAGATGTTTCGCTAATCCAGACTAGTTGGGATCAGACCCTGCCCGGATCACCGAAAGTTCAGATTAGATGGATTCACCTTAAAATGCACATAATACAAGTTTTAGATGGGTAAAACTATATGGTTTCAATGCTCGATAAAATCGATGTTTCTTTTTCATAAATAAATGCAACTTTTCCTACAGATTAATTTCAGTTTTAAAACTACTGTAGACCTAAGTTTTTAACCTACGAACTGATGTAGGATTTCAAAACATCTTTGTACATAATTAAAATTTGAAATTTATTGATTGTACAGTACAGTAAATTCTCGATTATCCGGCATTCAAGTATCCGGAAATCCTCAACTAACCGGAAAAATTAGAAAATGAGTTTTTCTAAAAATTTTACATCCACGTGCCAAAATTTAGCATGTGTGCACCCGCACTGTTCCTTTCATGCTGACAATTTATTTCTGGAATGCAATGTCCGTTCCGCACAGAGGGGAATAGAAGGGGAGAAAAAGCAATATACAGTACTGTGACCTACACAGACTTGTTTTATGGGGGGCGGTTAAAAGCATAAGTGAGAACCAAAAAAATAATAATAACAGGTCCTCATCTTTTGCCGAAAAACAAGACCTAAAAACGGAAAAAAAAAAAAAGCTCATGGGGGGGATTACTCTAGATTGGCAAATCTCTTTCTTTTCCTTTATTTATTACTATTACTGTATTTTATTTATTTACTCCGAATACCGACAGATGTTGATTCCGATTACGTAATATCACATGCGGGAGAATTGGCGGTGAGCTTATTGTGCAATAACCCTTGCGATTTTTTTAAACGATAATTAGTTCTGATATTCAGTTTGGGATTTGTTTATGATCACTTAAAATAGTTTTATTATGCTTGTTGAGTGGGATATTTTTCAGTTTCGTCAGCTATTTTTATATGTTTATATTTCTACAATCAGTATATTTACGGTAAAAATTCGGCTACAGATCATACTTTTTTAAATTTTTATCATCAATGTTAAATTAAAATCTTCGTAAATACAATGTTATGAAGATACAGAAATATTCCTAAAAATTATATTTAATGCACATTTTAAAGGGACAAAAACAAATTATTTAGCCGGAAAAATCTTTAAAAAAAAAGATTACGTATTGCTATCGAAATAAAAAATAAATAAATTCCCAACGAATTTTATTAATAACGTAATTCGTCGCTCTGACGCCCGATGTCTACAGGCAGGTTGCGAAATCGTCGTCCACTACCATTCTTCTTTGATACATCGGCACTTTTACTGACAAGGAAACTGAATTAATTACATTAGTTGTTTTTTTATAACCCCACAATTGAGCTGGAGCCGCTACCTAGTTCTAAAATTGTTTTCGTATATCTTGATTTTGCTGCCCATTTGAAGTGACAGCTGGGCGGGATCCTGCTCCCTCCTTTAGTTCCACAACTGTCGGAAGTCTTCCAAGTACGCTGGATGGCTACATATTAATACAATAGGTCTGGTGAGTTAGAGGACGTACCTGAAATTTGTAAGGACCCTGCCTGCCCTTTAGCTCCACAACTGTCGGAAAGTTCTTCAAGCAGCTACCCTGGAAGACGACACACTAAAATAAAGAAGTCTGGTGAGGTAGAGATCGCACCCTGTGGAAGGACCGCTCCTCCCTAGTCACCGTCGGTTCCTTCCCGCACACCGGAAGGCGAAACCACTAGAATACAATAGGTCATGGAGTTGAGGACATAATGCTGGTTCTGTGGAAGCAGCTGCCCTCCCTTTAGCTCCACAACCTGTCGGGAAGTTCTCGGCACACCGGAAGGCGAGAGACCAACGAATGTTACCAGGTCTGATTTAGAGGACGTAACAAAGTTCTGAAGAACCATTCTCCTTTAGCTAACGAATTGTCAGGAAGTTCTCAAGTAATGTCGAAAGGCGACACTACTAGAATACAATAGGGTCTGGTGAGTTAGAGGACATACCTGAAGTTCCGTGGAAGGACCGTTCTTTACCTCCATAACTGTCGGGAAATTCTTCAAGTACATCGAAAGGCGACACACTAGAATACAATAGGTCTAGTGAGTTAGAGGTCGTACCTGAGTCTCCTGTGGGAGGACCCGCCCCTTTAGCTACGCCACTGTCAGAAGTCTTCGGCAAATGTCGGAAGGCGATACACCAATACCAGGTTCCAAGGGACTTAGGAGGACGTACCTGGTTCCTGTGGAAGAACCGGCTCCCCTTACCTCCATAACCGTCGGGAAGTCTTTCAAGTAATAAGCCCAGCATGACACACCAGAATGGCTGGGTAGGTCTAGTGAGTTAGAGACGTACCTGAAGTTATGGGCGATCCGCTCCCCTACCTTACAACCGTCGGAAGTTCTTCAAGTACGTCGAAAGGCGACACAACTTGAATACAATAGGTCCTGTGATTTAGAGGACGTTTAGAGGACGTATCTGAACAGTGGAAGGACGCCCTCCTTAGCTACGCCACCGTCAGGAAGTTCTTCAGTAATGTCAACAAAGGGCGCACTGCACAATTACAGGGTCTGGGTGACCAGGACCTACCTGAAGTTTTGCAAAGGACTACCTGCTCCTTCCCCAGAAGGCTATGCCACTGTCGGGAAATCTTTCCGGCACGCCGAAAGGCTTAATACACTAGACTGCCAACATCTGGGTGAATTAGACGTACCTGAAGTTCTGTGGAAGAACCGTCTCCCTTTACCTACAACTGTCGGAAGTTAGTCATTCAAGCGTCGTCGGAGTATGACACACTGTAGTCACAATAGGGTCTATGAGTTAGAGGACGTACCCAGTTTTAAAGGACCGCTCGCCCTGCAGGCTCCACAACTGTTAAGCAGTTATTCAAGTAACTGGAAGGCGACACACTAGAATACAGAATAGGTCTGGTGAGTTAGGAGGACATGCCCTGAAGTTCCTGTAATGGGACCGTCTCCCTTTACTCTATAACTCGGGGTTCTTCAAGTACGTCGAAAGGCGACACACTAGAATAGGGTCTGGTAAATTAGAGACGTGTACCTGAGAAGTTCTGTGTCCCCAACTCTGCCTCCATCCAAAACTCGAAAATTGATAAAAATCCACTTGCAATGTTAAATCTGCTGAAATAAAAGAGGCAGTTGTATAATCGCAAAATAAGTAGTACTGGACGTTCAGGCAGTGCCGGAAAGTCTAACCTAGTGACGAAAATCGCCATTTTAAGGATGCTTTCGCCTCTTTCTACTATTTCGTGAAAAGCACTGCTCCGAACCAACCAGGTTCCGGTGCACTTGTCTCTTCACTCCCCTGAAAATAGAGGCACCAAAAGAGGAACAAATGTAATAATGGAGTCAATTCACGAATGCGACAGGCAATAAAATGGCTTGCAATATGTCATTCAAGGCCAATCCGCACCCACTTATGCCTATATCTGTCTTTTAACATCTTCCGATGTGCCATGCAGTTGAAAGTATTATTTATTTTAGTTGTTTTAATTTTTCAGTCCCATTTTCTTATATTTAGAACAAAATGATACTGCTGTGTAATTGAATGCTCTAGTAATGATAAAGCCAAAAACTGACTTTGCCGAGATAAAACAAGTAAGTTTCCCTCAGAATTCTTATATTTTATATTATAAAATATGGGGATCTTATTTTGTTCTTCTCAAGTGAAACAGCAGCTCTACTGTGAGGAAGAGCGAACCAATTAGTTTTGGGGAACACAATACGTAAACTAACGTTAGGTAGACAGTTTGCATTTTTTTGTCTTCACCAATGAAATATACTTCATTTCTTCAAGACATGGAATCTGAAGTGTGGAAGCTTTTGTTCTTTTAAATCACTAGTTGTAAAAAAGTACCGAGCAAATCATTTTATCGATTCCTTCTAAATCACTATTAAAAAACTAACAACCTTAAACTGCCCAACCATAGACAGAAAAATAAAGGAACTAAACCAGATGCCCAATATAGAATACTATAATGAAAATCGAAAAATGCAGTATCAGAATTCTTCTATGCAATTTTACTTTAAAACCTTTATAATAAAATATGTATTTATAATTTGCCTTTTTCACGTAGCTAAAATGTGTTAATACCTATAGAAATTTTAATATATCGGTGTATTTTTTTTATGATTATTTAGTGTAATAAATAAAGCATCAGAAGATTCTCTCCAGCTATTTATCGTCTTTATCAATGCTAACGTGTTAAAGCTAAAAAAATATACGAGTAGTAAATTGATTTTAAAATTTATTATAATTCATTATATTTTGCTTTTAATTTTTTTTTAGTATAAAAAACCTAAATATATTAAAAAATATAAAAACTAATACGATAAACTAGTAAATCAAACTAATAAGTGAGCATAATAAATAACATAAACCCAAGTAATTAAAGTTAAATTAGAAAAGAAATACTGAAGAAAGGATAGCTGGAATAACATTTATGATTAGAAACACACCACCTGACTCACAGACGCAGTAGTGAACGCAAATAATCCAGATAGTCAACGATTTGTTATGTTGCTGTTCGTAACTAAAAAAGAATGGTACGAGCTCTGTTTACGTCCAACAATGTATGGTATTTGCCTATCTTTATTTTAAACTATGTTCAATTGAGAATTAGGATTCGTACTGCTGCATTAACGCCACCAGAGCTACAGATTGGCGGGTACGTAAGTCAATAAAGAGTAATCTTGTTTACAAAAAACCGCCAAATTATGGTACTTAAACTGCCAAAATTAAGTATTACGTAAGTACAAAACTGCCAAATTGGTGGCACTTAAACTGCCAACGGTAGCCGGTGTTATGGTGACTTAAAACCGCCAACCATACAGGTATAAAACCGCCAAATTAAGGCACTTAAAATCGCCAAATTTGCGTTATTACGTAAGTGTTAAAACCGCTAAAATGGCGCCGTTTAAAACCGGGCAACATACCCACTAAACTGCCAAACTATGTTAATACGTAGTAAAACCGCCAAATTATGTTAATACGGGTATTAAAGCAACTCTGGCACTTAAAAACCGCCAAATCTGTAGCCTGGTGGCGTTAATACGTAAGCACCTTAGATTATTTCAGGAATAGATATTTCAAGAGATGAAAACTTGTTAATTTTAATTGATTGAAATCCTAGATAGTACATACTTGCAGCAAGTTTGATTTTTCTCTTGATATTAGCTTGTCCTGACAAATGATGTGGCAACTGCAAAGAACTTCCCAAGGTTAACAAAAAGCTTTTACACCGACCCACTTTCCAACATCTTCATAAATAAAGCCTATGAAAAATATAACGAACTTCACACCACGACTAAACAAGTTACGTAAAGACGTATAGCATTTAATAAATAATTTTTCTTGCTTTAAAAACATCCGATTTTACAGAATTTCCTAGAACGGTCCTTCTTTATTAAATAAGTCAACGATAATTTTTAAATCTGAACTTTGTAATAAAAAAAATTTAAATCATTTTCCATCTTTTTACCAAATATAGAACTGCACTTTAAAGAAACCAATGTCTTTTTCTTAATGTTGAAATTTAACGCTTATAGACAAACAACGGAAAAAACAGTCAATGTTTGTTGAAAGATATTAACCTATATTTTAAAAAAGTAATACTTTGAACTAATTTCATAATTTATCTCTACTAGCAAATGTGTAAATATTAGCGAAAATCAGCTCTCTCGCTCCAACATTCTTAAATAATAAAATTTAAAAAAAATAAACGAAAACCCAAGAAAACAGTTTTAAAATAAATCAAAGGATCTTATTAAAGGTGTACAGCCTTCCTCAGAGTTCTTGTTAGCTTGATGGAAATGGCTAGGGCTATTGTGGTCATAGCTAGAGAGGTCTTGCTCTCTGAGGCTGTGTCTTCGTACCTGGCTCTACTATAGTTTTGCAGCCGAGTTTGATCGCGCATGCATGTGATGTTTGATGCGGAAAATTCAACTCATATGTATACTTATTTGTCCTTGTTCTAAGCTCTTGCGCCTGTCAGCCAAATTTGTTGTAAGCTTCAGATTTGCATAAGATTGCTGCAACTTTGCTGCAACCAAAATCTCAGGTTCCCATTTCTGGATTTTACCGACAGCTTCTTGCAAGCTGCAGGTTTGTACTGTTCATTTATCGCAGAGAAGGTCTGGCGTTTTATATTATTTCCATGACGTTCGATAACATAAACGTAACTGTGGATGCCATTGACTTAACTGCATGTGAAAAAAAAGTTAGTTCATTTGAGTCTTTGAGTTATTGAGATTTTCCGCTGTTAACGTGTGAAAAGTGACGTCTCCAACCAACCGGAGATGTTCAGAATAGACCCTTTATACGTATTCTTTTCAACTCTTGCATGACGGGCAAGGATTGAGCTGTGTAAGCTACATGAATATGATTCATTGATGAGACGGCGAGTTTTGTTTGAAAATGAGAATTCTAGAATTTTAAATGTATAAGCACTTTTATGAGTTATTTTATGGACTAGGTTTGCCGTTTTACATTAAAAAACCTTGAATTTTATCTGGTGTATGTTAAATTTCTGCTTTTGAAGATCTACTGACTTAGCCCCTACACCGAAATAAGTAGTGAGCATTAATGTAAAGAACAAAAGTGTGAAAAACCGTCCATACACTTCTGCTTCTGAATCACTCCAAACGTATCCTTCCAAAAAAAGTTAAAAAAGCTGGGAACAATGACACCCATAGCCTTGGTTCATAAATCATAATTTATATAATTTAATAGACAAATTTTCGACGGAAAATTGGAATTTCAAGCTTTAATTATGCTAATTAAATACTGCAGGTTTTCAATTAACTCAGTTGAGTAAACGTGGGTTCTAGTAGATCACGAAGTTTGAAATTTTTTTAGTTTCATCTTTCTGGAATGATCTATTCATTTCAACTTCACTCATACTTCAACTAAAACACAAATTTCGTAATGGCACTAAAAGTGGAAAGCCGACAAAAAAGTAATGAAAAAAAGTAAAACTGCCTAAGAACAAATTATTGAATTTTAATAAGTTAAGACAAGATCAAAAGAATTATGTGACAAAATTGACGGATTAACAGGATCTGAATGAACAGCAGGTAACTGCAAATTTTGCATGCATCTCTATTGCAACCCTTGGAACCACCTGATATATTTGTTGAATATTTATGACTAGAAAAATAATATACTAGTTTTTATTTAAACAGGTAAGGTTTAAAGTTTATAAAAGGTTTCAGCTGTTTTGAATTGTGTAATATTTTTTTTTGTATAGTTTCATAAAAAAATTTTTCTGGTACCAGTCATGTCAAATTAAAACCTCTATGAAAAATTCCCTGCTTCTGGCCCGAGTACTGGTGTGTAGTTTATTGTTGATTTAAACTCTTTGGTTGATATAATCTATATTTAACTCTTATGGTGGTACCCAAACCTTATTTTACCTACTTCATTGTATTTAAAATTGGTTAAACTGTCAATCTCTTCAGGATATAATAAAACCTTTTTACATTACGACTTTTTTCTCAGATGTAATTGTTTATTTAGTTGAATTATTTTTTGCATTTTATTTGAATAGTTTTATATGTTGTGGCAACATCTGTCTTTAAATCTCAAACAAAAAAGCTCCAAAATGAACCATATTTTCTATGTTAAAGTTCTATATTGGTGATAGAAATCTTTTAAAAGATTTTAATTCTGCTCTCATGTTAATGAAGTTTGTAAATTTGTAGTTTATTCAGTAGTCACACATAAAAATGTTTGAATAAAGTTTTGTTCTTTTTAGATGATTTCAATAAAAAATCTTTAAACTGTTTGTTAGTGTTATTATAAAAGCAAGCATATATAAATATTAACTACTCCTCAAATTTTCTGAATAGTACATAATTTGGTGGGGTGAATATTCATACTGTCGGAGTGGGATGTATAAAACTTCTTTTTATTTGTCTGAGATTAATTTTGGTTTCACTCAAATTGAGAATTTGCATAATAATAACTGGGTTTATATTAAAATTATTATCTGGTAAAATATAAATTGAGAAAAGGGGAAGGTCATTACCTTGCCTATATGTGTTGCATCAGAATTAAAGAAAAAAAGCTAAAAGAAAAGTAGATTGTCTCCTGATTGTACAGCAGAATAATATGCTTTATGATTTTAATATGTGATCCAATTTTTTTTTTTTACCTTTCTAAAGTTATTTTGTTTTATCACTATCAGAAATTGACTGTACAGGCAAATAATGCATTTATGATAATTTAATATGTAAGTATATAAATATTTTAAAGTACTATTTTATTTAGTCACAACAAATACTGATATGTTAATTCAAAATAATTAGTCATTTATTTACTTGACAGTTTTTAAATATCAGCAAAAAAATTATATTTATATTACTTCATTCAAATAATTGCGCCAAATTTAAAAAATGGGTACTTTATAAAGGAAACATTGAAAGTTTACAGTTTGGTAGATAGAAAATTCTGTAGCATTTTCTATTGAGTCTTATTAACCTGTAAATAAATCCAACTTATTGTTAACTTTGAAATTAACTAAAAATATATACCAATCCTATTTAGTAACTTAACTAATAATTATATAACTATAAGGTATATAATAATATTAATAACTAATTTTATAATTCATAACTTAAAATAAACGATAAAGTTTTTCTTTTGTGCACAATAAGAGCAGTAATTATTGAAATATATGTAAAATAAAGTAAAATTGGCTTATGAGACAAAAATTTTATATTGATTCACTAAATTATAATCTTGGTGAGAATTCATTTCAGGGAAAAGTTAAAAAATCAAATTATAACTTTGGTTTTACTTTTGATTTGCTATATTTGTATTATATGTATGCATCTTTATATATTATGATCATTTCAACAATAAAATGGAATACAATTATATGTCCCAATGTTTAAAAAAATTATTTAAATTAAGTGCAGAAAAAAATCATTAATCATAACTTTATATGGTTTAAGGTTTGTTCCTTCACATGTGTTAAAATTTAGTATATGTCTGTCTTTAGTTGAATAATTCATTTATGAAAAAAAAAGATTATTTTATTCTAACTTAACAAATTTTAACTACATAATTCACTATAAATAATTATTGGTATTTTAAACACCGGTGGATTTGTATATTTTTCTAAATGTTATTTTTGAAATGGATAGTATACCCGATAGATGCTGGCATGCTATATCGTAAAATTTTACTTGAAAAGTTATTTTCTGAAATTGCAGTTTATCACCAGTATGAAAAAATCTCTATATATCCTTTTAGTGTATATAGGGTTGCTGCAAGTTAAAAGCTTTGTTTGTGTGTATTATTTAATGACTTCTTGGTCACATTTCAAAACTTTATTCAGTTTGGTCGCGTTGAAGCCTTAAAAGGTGTGAATCCTGAACGAGTATGTTGATCGGATGACAGGGTGTCCTTGTTCAGCTGACTGTAATATGTATACTTCCTGGTTGTAAATTGTAAACAAGGGGAACAAGTATGAAATTCTCTGTTTTCATTTGTTTAATATATAGTACCACCTTGAAAACCAACTGCCTTCGAGGGTTTGAAGGTCCAGATTTCGAAACTTCGGGATTTTGTGGTATCTTAAATAAAGCAATAGAGATGTCAAAGTTCTGATGTCACTGAAAGTAGGTGTTATCACACGTGAGGCAAATGTCAGAATAACGACCCGATGTTTCTGCGCAACGCTTTGACGCTACATACCAAACCAATCAAGCGCTTTGTTGACGCCATCGCTACATCAATTCTAACAACTCCATATAAAAAACATAAGCAAAAACAAGAAAACATAAAGAGACATTAAAAATGATACAGACAAAAAAAAAAAATAGTAGTTTTAAAAATGAATAAATGACTAATTTCCGCATCTTGCCTCAAGTGTTCTATAAAATTTATTTAGTTAACATTTTCTCGTCAATAGCTGAAAAAAATCAACTGGCTTTCGGAGGTTTCCGATTTTGAGGTCGGACTGTATTTTCATGGAATTATTCATTTTAAAATTTCACCTAAAATATACTGAATCTATTTTAATTATTTATTAAAATGTAATTATGGTAAAATGATTTTTTTCATCCCTAGTATTAACAATTTATGTAACCGAAAAAATTGCCTTACTTTGTTGTTTCATTGTATTTTTTTTAATATCCAAGTATTTTGAGTATTCTCACAAATTTATTTCATAATTTAATTTCAAATACAGAATGGTTAGGTAAATATACAAGCTTATGGGCAGAATATTATGTAAGTGCTGTTCATTATACATCTACAGTGGAATCCAGTTTTATCTTTATTACTTTAATTGATAATTCACTGTACAATCTGTTTTATAAAAGGTTTAGTCCTTAAACATTGAGGCGTTTAACATTTTTTAAATATTATTTTAGCTTTATTAATTTTATTTGATGATAAGGTAAAAGCTTAACTAACCTGTAATGTTTAGAAAACCTCGATTTCGATACCTGAAAATCGGATAGTTGGAGTGTGACGGGAAAATGGGGGGGGGGTAGATTGTAGCCTTTTTTTTTTTTTTAAAGATTTTCGCCAAATAATTTGTTTTTTTGTCATTTTGAAATGCATTAAATATAATTTGTAAGAATACTTGTATCTTCCATAACATTGTATTTACAAAAATATATTATGAAGATTTTAATTTAACATTGATGATTTAAAAATATGATAGTAGCCAAATTTTTACCGAAATATATAGATTGTGAAAAATATAAATATATAAAAAAAGAAATAATTTAAAACTGGGAAAAATATTCTACCCCAGAAAGCATAATAAAACTTTTAACCTTCAACCGGGCTGGAACGTAGAAAGTCGCTCTCTGATGAATATTCTAAAACCTGCCTCACGTGATAAAAGTCGCTCTTCGATTATACTTTAAACTCAACGTAGAAAGTTGCTCTCGTTTATTGTCTGGCTAACTGACTCAAACATTTGCATTCACCATTTAGCTACAGAGAGGTTGTTTCAAAAGCATTTCAGCTGAAATATTTTTGCTCAAAGGGTTAAGGATCCTAAACAACCTAGATTGAATATCAAAACCAATTATCTTTTAGAAGATCACAAAGTGTTGAGTTGTGCAAATACGCTGCCTCCAGTTCCCTCCCGACGTGATATTATGTAATCAAATCAACATCCGCCAGTTTGAGGAAAATAAATGAAAGCAAAAGAAAGAGACTTATTAATATGGGATTAACCCAAGAGAGCTGCTTTTTTTTTTTTACCGATTCTCAACTCCTTTACCTTTTTAAAAAAGTTGTCTATTTCATTTTAGTCTTGTTTTTGGCTAGTGAATCTTTATTTATTTATTTTTTTTTTTGTCTCACTTTTGCTTTGAGCCCCCTATAAAGTTAAGTCTGTGTACACTGCACTGTATATTGGTTTTTTTTTTCCCTCTTCTACGCCAGTCTGCAGTGGGAGCTAACATTGCATTCTGTGAAATAAATTGTTCATGAATGGAATGGAAATATCACAAGATACAAATTTTAAGGTAAAACTTTTAGAAAAACTCATTTTCTATTATTAATTTTCCAGTTAGTTGAGCTTTCCTGAAATTTGAATGTCGGATAATCGGTGAGTTTACTGTAGTTTAATTTTCTCAAATTATAAGCATTTGAGCTTGAAACATCAGAAAAATTAGGCTTTTTAATTTACTTACCCTTCAAAATTTAACTTTATTTTACACGCATGCAGGTGAAAATCTCATGGATACGCTGATTTTCCTATATTTCTTTTGACTCCTACTTTTTTTTTTTCTTTTTAAATTTTCATATTCCAATTTTTTTTTATTATTCAGGGGATGAGAAACCAATCTCCAACCCTCCCCTGTTGGAAAAGTGAGTTTACAGGGAAGGGAGAAGAAAATGACGCTCCAACACAGGCTTGTGTCTCATTGTACTGGATCATGTTGGATTGGAGGCAAAGTTTCAAGCTATTGGCCTGATTCAGGGGTTATCCTTGTTATTTCTAAGAATTGTATAATATCTTATGGCTTTTACTGCTTCCCAGTGTTCGCATAGCATAGCATACCGAGGCCAAATAGTTCAATGCCTGAAGGGCTATCTATCCTTCCGCAACCAAAATGGAACGCTGGGGAAGAAAAAAAACAATCACAAGGTTGAAAATCTATGAAAATTGTGAATAGGGCTAGTAGAAGTCAGAGAGTTCGCCGGAATCCTACAGTTTGAAGTGCAAATTTTTTTAAAGACCCTGCAGGTCGGTAAGCATCAAAAGGCTTGACTGAGGAATTATGTATCTGAAATCCTTGAGTGGGTGCTGGGTAAGAGGAGATCAAGAGCAGCTGCTGAGAAGGGAAGAGAAGATCGCTCCCCTTACCGCAAGCTGCACTTTGAAACATCAAGTTCCGCGGGTGAATGTCGCACTTTGAGCTACAGTTGAATGAGCAAGCATGATTTTTTTGACTTGAATGGGATGTGGTGGTTGTAAGGGAAATCGTAGTACAGACAATGGAAATGGAATGAACAACAGATGAATTGGACTGTCTTGTTCACGAAAGGGTTATAAAATTGAGGTTTTGTACATTATTTTAATTATGTCTAGGATAAGAACTGATATTATCAAATTCGAGAATATTAAAACATTTGAGAAAGGTGTTAAAATTACTGAGATAAATGAAGCTAAAATAGCTCAGAGAGCAAGGAAAGAGTCTTAGAAGAACTAAATAATGAATTGCAGCCAAAATTTTGAAAACAACTGCAATCTAAAACAAAAAATATGGTCGCCACATTAAATCTGTTTGAAAACATGACACTAAAAAATAAGCTTGTATAAAAGAACTATTTGAATTAACCTATCTACGGCAGAGGTTGTTCTTTTTCTTGTATAACTTAAAATTTGATTTATATATTTTAGGGTTTATTATATAAAATTTCGTATAAAAAAATTTACTGATATTATAAAAAGCATTATTTATTAATTGTATCTATTTTAAGACGAGTAAAACACTGATTTCCGAGAATGTTAAAAATAAGTATTTGTAATGAAAAAATTCATACATATATGGTAAGAAAGACCATATTTTTCTATAATTTATTTTTTTTGGTGATGAATAAACTCATTCATTTATTAGTGTTTTACTTCTATCTCTTCCTTAATGTAATGTCTCTACCATGTAAAATGTAGCCAATCTTACTCTGAATTTTTCCTTTTGTATCTTGTTGTTTGACAATGTTCTTTTTACTTTCTCTCGCTTACAAAGAGAGTATTGTAATCGTCAAAAAATTGAACTCGAGATTCCATCTCCCGCTTTTAGACTTCCTGTCCGAAAAAAATACAATTTTGGAATTATGTCTGTCTGTGAACACAATAACTTGAAAAAAACTATTAGAGCTTATGGGGATGAAATGGTATGTGGTCTTTGCTAACATAATTTGTGGTTTCCACAAATTGACAGTTGTCCACGGAAGTATGTCCTGTTAATGAACGCTGGATAACTCACAAACTTGAATAGTTGTATGGATAAAATGGTGCATATTTATCATCAGAAATGTAGGTTTGAATAAATTTTGACCAAACTTCAAAGGGTTGATCAGGCTGGTTCATAATTGTATTACCTCTTAAGACTATATCTTCCAAAAGAAAATTACTTGGATGAATGAAATTTGCATGTAGTCTTGAAACCATAAATTCAGAGTTTGTCTGCAATTTCGCTTAAATTCAGTTTCTCTAAAAAAAAAAGCTGCTAACGTTGACCGAAAGTGGCTTCCCCACCGAGGTAACGTCAGCGTGGGTGTATTTTTTCATCCCCCCTAACCCCTTGCTAATCGCATGCAAGCACTGTTTTGGGGCACCCGCTTGGTTAAATTTGTAGTTCATTTACTGTAAAACTTAATTTTCTATTCCTGCTATTAAATGACAATTTTAAATAAAAAACATAAAAAAAATAGTATGTTATCCTATTATTGTATGCTTGAAATTAAATAGTGTTAAATTTTGCTGTTTTCAATTTACTATCGATCTTATCACATCGATATCATGTAAATCGGTTGCTGTGCATTCCTTGAAGATTTTCCTCTAAAGTTGTCCTTCTTGGTTAATTTGTATTAATCCATTGAGATTTAAATGAGAGTGAAACTGGATCTTTCTTTTGAGTTTATTTTGAACAATTTTTCCTTGTGTGTAGTTGATTGGCATTGTGTTTTGCAAAGAGTGGAAAGATCAGCATAACCTCCCATGAGGGTCATGTATTTAAACATGGCTAGTATTACGTTGTATGTAAATTTGTTCTTATCACTATGCTAAGAGAGTGGTGCAAAACTGAAGTGATTTTCTTAAAGATAATAGAGAAGGTGCTATTATACCCAATTCCTTGGTACTTACAACAAAAAATCCTCAGCAGTTGGATATTTATTTTAAACAGTCTCGCAACCAAATATGGAAGTAATGCATCTCGAGAGAATTGTATTGCTTTCTCTGTAGTCGCCATGAGCAAAACTAAATACTTTTAATCTACTGTTTGGTTGGAAAATAACTTTTTAAAGGGGGCAAATACTATGAAAAGATAAAAAAATTTAAATTTACGGCTGTATCTACCAGTATAGAAATATTAAAAGCTGTTCAGTTTAGATGCAGAATCGTATTAAGAATAGATTACTTAATTCAAAGTTAGTACCACCCTTGGTAGAATTGAATGCCTAATTCACTTTAAAAAGAATAATACTAATAATCTCAACTTTAATTCGGCCAAATAAACCACCGGAGCAGTTTCTACATCTTTTAATCGCTGTCATTTTACTACATTAATAAAAATAAGACTTCAAATGATTTTAGCAATATTTAAAACATATCAAAAATGGACCACAATTAGAAATAGATTTTAGAGAAATGGAACAAAAAGCCAAAAAAATGAGCCAAAAGCAAAGTCAAAACTCTCTGGTATCAGCAAATGGGTCAGATAAAAACAGCTAACAAGCAAAAGTTAAGGCGGTATGGGGCTGAAGACTTTCCAAGAAGGTGAAAACGTGATTCACAGACTCCTGTCCATCCAAGTATCATGAGTGCGGCAGCTCTGTGACCTTTCCTGCGGAAAACCGAATAGATGATTTTATTTAAATATATAATATATTTTGATTTTATAATCTATTTAAAGGATCTGAAAGTTAGAAGGTTCTAGAAATGATCTGAGTTGAGGTATTTGAGATAAAAGATCTAAAATACACTGAGTTTTACTTGAAAAAAAATTAAATTTGGTTGATGGTTTGAGGAAGTGGTGTGTGTCACTGACTTGTATACAACTTGCTCTGTGATCTGAAGTTGCATCTGGAAGCAGTGCACCAAATTCTGCTGATGGTTCGAGGAAGTGGTGTAAATACTGACTTGCATACAACTTACTCAGTGAGCTGGAAGGAATACCTGAAGCAGTACTAAATTTGCTGATGGTTTGGATGAAGTGGTAAATACTGACTTGTATACAACCGGTTTCAGTGATCTGGGTTGCAGAATACCTGCAAAGCAGTACCAGTTCGATGGTTTGGATGAAGTATGTAGTCACTGAATTTGCATAACAAAATTTGCTTCAGTGATCTGGAAGTTGTAGAATACCTGAAGCAGTGTACCAGTTCTCATGATGGTACTGATGAAGTGGTGTGTAGTCACTGACCTGTATACAACTTGTTTCCAGTGATCTGAAGTTGTAGAATACCTGAAGCAGTAAAATTGCCTGTTGATGGTTTGCGAAGTGGTGTAGTCACTGGACTTGTATACAACTTGTTTCAGCTTGAAGTTGTGAATACCTGGAAGCAGTACCAGTTCCTGTTGATCGTTTGGATGAAGTGTAGTCACTCCTGACTTGTATGTGGGCAACCTGTTTCAGTGATCTGAAGTTGTGAATACCTGAAGCAGTACCAGTTCTGTTGATGGTTTGGATGCGGTGTGTAGTCATTGGACTTGTATACAACTTCATTTCTATGAGTCAGTTGTAGAATACCCGGAAGCAGTACCAGTTCTGTTGATGGTTTGGGATGAAGGGCAGGCTCTGACGGTATACAACTTGTTTCCAGTGATCTGGAAGTTGTAGAATACCTGAAGCAGCACCAGTTCCGTTGATGGTCATGAAGGGTGTGGGGTCACTGACCTAGTATACAACTTGTTTCCTCAGTGAGCTGGAAGTTGAATACCTGGAAGTAAAAGTATTGATTTATTCTGAGGAACTGATGATATTTGAGACCGATCTAGCTTTGATTTGAACTTGACATTAGGAGGTTCTGAGACAGATCTCGATGATAGGAAGATTAGACTGAGCGGATGGAGGTCGATCAGAATTCTAATGCTTCTTTTTAAATTGTAATGTACTGTGTTTTCATATACAGTAAAAGCTTAACTAACTGCATGCCTGGAAAACGCTTGAGCCTCGGATACCTGAAAAGTCCGGATAGTTGAGTGCATAGGAAAAATGGGGG
>BGPR01002064.1:140899-198992 GCA_013235015.1 Araneus ventricosus
GCCCCCCCCCCCCATTTTTCCTGTCACACTCAACTATCCGGACTTTTCAGGTATCCGGAAATCGACGTTTCCCGAGCATGCCAGTTAGTTAAGCTTTTACTGTATATGAAAAACTACAGTACATTACTGTAATTTTAAAAAAGAAAGAAACATTAAATTCTGAAAAGGACTATAAAATAAAACTACACACTAAAATTAGCTCCTGCCCCCCCCCCAATCCCATGCCGTAAAATGGGGTCTGCATTAACAGGACTCTACTGTATTACGAGTTCCGATGAGGGTTTGGATGGAACAGTCTATTGCTTTAAGAATCTCCGAAACTGTATGATAACAAATACCACAAAGTGGTTCTTTCTTCCTTGGAATAAAATCATTATTACAGAGGCCAAAATCTAGGTAGAGCAACTCCCATCCCCAGCAAGTAAAACAAAAAAAAAAAAAAAAAAAAAAAAAAAAATCAGCCATGGTTTCCTACCAAACTGTTTCAGATATTCTTAAAGCCACAGACCACTTCATTCAAACCATCAACAGAACTGGTACTGCTTCAGGTATTCAACTTCCAGCTCACTAGAAACAAGTTGTATACAAGTCAGTGACTACACACCACTTCATATAAACCATCAACAGAACTGGTGCTGCTTCAGGTATTCTACAACTTCCAGATCACTGGAAACAAGTTGTATACAAGTCAGTGACTACACACCACTTCATCCAAACCATCAACAGAACTGGTACTGCTTCAGGTATTCTACAACTTCCAGATCACTAGAAACAAGTTGTATACAAGTCAGTGACTACACACCACTTCATCCAAACCATCAACAGAACTGGTACTGCTTCAGGTATTCTACAACTTCCAGCTCACTAGAAACAAGTTGTATACAAGTCAGTGACTACACACCACTTCACTCAAACCATCAACAGAACTGGTACTGCTTCAGGTATTCTACAACTTCCAGATCACTGGAAACAAGTTGTATGCAAGTCAGTGACTACACACCACTTCACATGAGCCATCAACCAGAACTGGTGCACTGCTTGGGTGTTCTACAACTTCCAGATCACTGGAAACAAGTTGTATGCAAGTCAGTGACTACACCGAAGGGCTATAAACTTTTCAAGCTAGTACCAATGTCGCATCAGCTATAATTGTATGGTTTAGAAACTTTGTTAATCATCTTGTTCAGTTTTCACAAGAAAAAAGTCCACAGAGGCTACCACCTCCTTGATACTTAGTTTGGATGGACAGCGGAAGTCTGTGAATCACCGTTTTCACCTTCTTGGAAAATCTTCAACCCCCTTCATATAACACCTTCAGTGGCTGTTTTAACTCTGACCCATTGCTGATACCAGAAGTTTCTGACTTTACTTTGGCTCACATTACACTGGCTTTTATTCCATTCTCTAAAAATCTATTCTAATTATGAATCGTACAAATATATTTTAAATAATGCTAAATCATTGAAGTCAATGTGCTATTTTATTAATGTAATGAAATGACAACGATTAAAAGATGTGAAAACTTCTCCAGTGGTTTTATTTGGCTCGAATTAAAGTTGAGATTATTAATATTATTCTTTTAAAGTGAATTAGGCATTCAATTCTACCAAAGGGTGAGTACTAACTTTGAATTAAGTAATCTATTCTTAATACGATTCTACACATCTAAATTTGAACAGCTTTTAATATTTCTATACTGGTGAATGCAACCGCCATTAGGCTTTTATCTTTCATAGATGACTGCCCCCTTTAAAAAGTTATTTTCAACCAAACAGTGAATTAAAAATATTTAGTTTTACTTTCCTTAATGACTACAGAAAGCTTAATACAATTCTCAGAGATGCATTACTTCCATATTCTGATTTGCAAAGAAGACTGTTTAAATAAATATCCAACTGCTGATTTTGTTAAGTACCCAAGGAATTGGTATAACTTCTTCCTTCTCTATTATCTTAGAAAATCACTTCAGTTTTGCACCACTCTCTTAACGCAAGTGATAAAGACAAATTTACACTACAGCAATAATACTAGCCATATTTAGAAGACCACATGACCCTCATGGAGGTTATGTGATCTTTCCACTGCACAAAACACAATACCAATCTAAACTACACACAAGATTCAAGGAAAAATTCAAATTTTAAATAAACTCAAGAAAAGATCAGTTTCACTCTCATTAAATCTCAATGGATTAATACAGAATTAACCAAGGGAGAAGGACAACTTTAGAGGAAAATCTTCAAGGAATGCACAGCAACCGATTTACATGATAATACGTGTGATAAGATCGATAGTAAATTGAAAACAGCAAAATTTAACACTATTTAATTTCAAGCATACAATATTAGGATAACATACTATTTTTTTTATGTTTTATTTAAAATTATCATTTAATAGCAGGAATGAGAAAATTAAGTTTTTACCACAGTAAGCCAAGACTACAAATTTAACCAGCGGGAGTGCCCCCCCCCCAAAAAAAACATTCTTGCATACGATTAGCAAGGGTTAGGGGGATGAAAAATACACCCCACGCTGGAAAACGTGCCTACGGTGGGGAAAACACTCGGTCCAGCGTTCGCAGCTTTTTTTTTTAAACTGATTTAAACGAAAATTGCAGACAAACCTACAATTATGGTTTCAAGACTACATACGAAATTTCATTCATCCAAGTAATTTCTTTTGGAAGATATAGTCTTAAGAAGTATGCAATTATACAGACCGAAACACAGTCAACCCTTTGAAGGATTTGGTCCAAAATTTGATACAAACCTACATTCCTGATGATAAAAATGTGCACCAAATTTTATCCGCCTAGCTATTCAAGTTTGTGAGTTATCGCGTTCACATTAACACGGACATACTTCCCGTGGACAGATTTTGTCCGAAATTTGATAGAAACCTACAAATTATGTGTAAAGACCACATACCAAATTTCATCCCCATAGCTCTAATAGTTTTCAAGTTATTGTGTTCACAGACAGACATAATTCCAAAATTGTATTTTTCGGACTAAGGGAAGTCTAAAACGCGGAGATTCGTCAAAGTCTCGAGTTCAAATTTTTTGACGATTACAATACTTTCTCTTTGTAAACGAGAAAGTAAAAAAAGACATTGTCAGGGGTGAAAACAGCAAAGATACAAAAAAGAGGAAAATTCACGAGAGTAAGATTAGCTACATTTTTACATGAGTAGAGACATGCATTAAGGAAGAGATAAGTAAACACTAATAAATGAATGATTTATTCATCACCAAAAAAAATAAATTATGAAAAAAATATGGTCTTTCTTACCGCCATATGTATGAATTTTTTCATTTACAAATACTTATTTTTAACATTATAAAATCAATGTTTTTTACTCATCTTAAAATAAAATAGATACAATTAATAAATAATGCTTTATAATATCAATAATTTTTATAAAATACATATAATAAACCTAAAATATATAAATCAAATTTTGGATTATACAAGAAAAAGGCACAACCTCTAAACTGCCATGAATGAGTTAATTCAAATAGTTCTTTTTATACAAGCTTATTTTTTCGTGTCATGTTTTCAAACATAGATTTAATAGTTTGGCAGCGACCACTGTTTTGTTTTAGTGCAGTTAATTTTTAAAAATTTTGGCTGCAATTCATTATTTAGTTCTTCTAAAACTCTTTTCTCACCCTTCTCTGAGCTATTTTTAGCCATTCCCATCTCCATTAATTTTTAACACCTTTCTCCAAATGTTTAATATTCTCGGGTGATAATATCAGTTCTTATCCTAGACATAATTAAAAATATTAATGACACAAATCGCAATTTTATAACCCTTTCGCGTAGACAGACATAAAGCAGTCCATTCATCTGTTGTTCATTCCATTCCATTTGTCACAACACTGATTTCCCCCACAACCACCACATCCCATTCAAGTCAAAAAATCATGCTTGTCATTCAACTGTAGCTCCAAAGTGCGACACATTCACCACGGAACTTGATGTTTCAAAGTGCGCTTGCGGTAAGGGGGGGGAACGATCTTCTCTTCCCTTCTCAACAGCTGCTCTTCGATCTCCTCTTCCAACACCCCACTCCAAGGATTTCAGATACACTAATTCCTCAGTCAAGCCTTTGATGTACCGACTACCCACGCGAAGGGTCTTTAAAAAAAATTGCCGCACAAACTGTAGGATTTCCGCTTGTTTGGAACTCTGACTTCTACTAGCCCCTATTCTAATTTTCATAGATTTTCAACCTTGACGATTGTTTTTTCTTCCCCGCGTTCCAAAATTTCCATTTTGGATTTGAGATGAATGGCCCGCTTCAGCGCATTCGAACTTCGCGCTCCGGTATGCTATGCTATGCCGAACACTGGGAAACGAAATGGCGCCATGAATATTATGCAATTTCTTAGAAATAACAGAATAACCCTATAATCCCAGGCCAATAGCTTGAAACTTTGCCTCCAATCCATATGATCAATCACAATGAGACACAAGCCCTGTGTTGGAACGTCATTTTCTTCAAGTTCACTCCCTTCCCTGTCGCTCACTTTCCAACAGGGAGGGCCGGGGGGATTTGGTTTCTCATCCTCGGAAGTGAATAATAAAAAAAAAGTGGAATATGAAAATTTAAAAGAAAAAAAAGGCGGAGTCAAAAAGAAATATACAAAAAAGCGGAAAATCGCGTATCCGCGGAGGATTTTCACCCCTGCATCGTGTAAAATAAAAGTTAAATTTTCTGAAAGGGTAAGTAAATTAAAAAGCCTAATTTTTCTGATGTTTTCAAAGCTCAAATACTTATAATTTGAGAAAATTAAACTACAGTAAACTCTCGATTATCCGGCATTCAAGTATCCGGAAAGCTCAACTAACTGGAAAATTAATAACTAGAAAATGAGTTTTTCTAAAAGTTTTACATCTGCACGCCAAAATTTAGTATGCGCGCGTGTTCCATTCCATTCTCGCAGACAATTTATTTCTGGAATGCAATGTTCGCTCCACACGGAGCGGCGTAGAAGGGGGAAAAAAAAACCAATATACAGTACTGTGATGTACACAGACTTGCTTTATGGGGGGCTCAAAAGCAAAAGTGAGAACCAAAAAAAAAAAATAAATAAATAAAGATTCTCACCTTTCGCCAAAAAACAAGACCTAAAAATGAAATCGACAACTTTTAAAAAAAGGTAAAGGGACAGAATCGGTAAAAAAAAGAAAAAAAACACGCCGCCCCTGGGGGGGGGGGGTAATCCATATTAATAAGTCTCTTTCTTTTCTTTCATTTATTTACCCTCCAAATACTGGCAGATGTTGATTTCGATTACATAATATCACGTGCGGGAGAACTGGAGGCACGCGTATTGCACAATAACCTTTGTGATCTTCTAAAAGATAATTGGTTTTGATATTCAATCTGGGATTTGTTTAGGATCACTTAACCCTTTGAACGGCAAAAATATTTCAGCTGAAATGCTTTGAAAACAGCCTCTCTGTAGCTAAATGGTGAATGCAAATGTTTCGGAGTCAGTTATCGGGTAATAAACAGAGAGCAACTTTCTACGCTGGAGCCAGTTTAAGAGTATAATCGAAGAACGACTTTATGCGACGGAGCCGGTTTTAGAATATTCATCAGAGAACGACTTTCTACGTTCCAGCCGGTTGAAGGGTTAAAAGAGTTTTATTATGCTTTCTGAGTAGAATATTTTTCAGTTTCGTCGGCTATTTTTATATATTTATATTTTTACAATCTATATATTTACGGTAAAAATTTGGCTACAGATCATATTTTAAATCATCAATGTTAAATTAAAATCTTCATAATATATTTTGTAAATACAATGTTATGGAAGATACAGAAGTATTCTTACAAATTATATTTAATGCACATTTCAAAATGACAAAAACAAATTATTTGGCCGAAAAAATCTTTAAAAAAAAAAAAAAGCCCCCCCCCCCCCATTTTCCCCGTCACACTCAACTATCCGGAATTTTCAGGTATCCGGAAATCGGAGTTTCCCAAGCATGCAGGTTAGTTAAGCTTTTACTGTAATTTGCAATATCATCAAATAAAATTAATAAAGCTAAAATAATATTTAAAATGTTAAGCATATCAATGTTTAAGGACCCTAAACCTTTTTATAGTATGAATTGAAGCACACAATCAGATATCAATTAAAGTAATAAAGATAAAAACTGGATTCCACTGTAGAATGTATAATGAACAGCACTTGCATAATATTCTGCCCATAAGCTTGTATATTTACTAACCATTCTGTATTTGAAATTAAGTATGAAAATAAATTTATGAGAATACTCAAAAATACTTGGATATTAAAAAAGAAAAAAATTCTAAATGAAACTTAACAAAGTAAGGCATTTTTCGGTTACATAAATTGTTAATACTAAAGGGATAGAAAAAATCATTTCACATAATTACATTTTAAATAATTAAAACCAGATTCAGAAATTATATTTAGGTGAAATTTTAAAGATATCTGAATAATTCATGAAAATACAGTCCGACCTCAAAAATCCGGAAACCTCCGAAAACCGGACGATTTTTTTCAACTCGTGACGAGAAAAATATTAGCTAAATAAATTTTTAACTAGAACACTTGAGGCAAGATGCGGAAATTCCAGTCATTCTATTCATTTTAAACTACTATTTTTTTTTTGTCTTTGTATCATTTTTTAATGTCTCTTTATGTTTTTATTGTTTAAAACATGTTTTTATATGGAGTTGTTAGAATTGATGGCAACGTGTAGATCAGCAAACGTCTTGATTGGTTGTGCATGCGCAAACGTCAAAGGCGTTGCCTTGTGACTCCCGGGTCTGTTCTGAAGACGTTTGCACATGCGTGCTTAATTGTGATGTAACTTACCTACTCGGTGACATCAGAACTTTGACATCTCTATTGCTTTAACTAAGATACCTAAAATCCCGAAGTTTCCGAAATCTGGACCTTCCAAACCCTCGAGCAGTTCCGGTTTTCAAGGTCGTACTATATAATATTAAACAAGCCAAAACAGAGAGGAATTTCATACTTGTTCCTTGTTATGAGCTACAGCAGGAAGTACTTCCTTCACAGTCCTTTGAACCAAGACACCACCAATCATCCGATAACATACTCGTTCAGGGTCCACACCTTTTAAGGCTTCAACGACCAAACTGAATAAAAAAGTTTTTGAAATATGACCAAGAAGTCATTAAATAATACACACAAACAAAAGCTTTTCAGATTTAACACATACTTATGCACTAAAAAGGATATATAGAGATTTTCATACTAGTGATAAACTGCAATTTCAATTTGAAAAATAACTTTTTTCAAGAAGTAAAATTTTGATATAGCATGCCAGCATCTATCAGGTATACTATCCATTTCAAAAATAACATTTAGAAAAATATGCAAATCACGGTGTTTAAGAAATATAATAGTATTTATCGTAGATATGTAGTTAAAATTTAGTAAAAGTTAGAATAAAATAATCTTTTTTTCATAAATGAATTATTCTACAACTAAAGACAGACATATACTAGAATTTTAACCACATGTGAAGGAGTAAACCTTAAGCCATATAAGAGTTATGATTAAGCAATTTTTTTCTGCACTTAATTTAATTTTAAATAATTTTTTTAAACATTGGGACATATAATTATGATACATTTATTGTTGAAACAATCATAATATAAAGATGCTACATATAATATGCAAATATAGCAAATCAAAAAGTAAACCAAGTTATAATTTGATTTTACTTTCCCTGGCGCAAGATTCTCACCAAGTTATAATTTAGTGAATCAATATAAAATTTTGTCTCATAAGCCAATTTTGTTTTATTTTGCATATATTCTCAATAATTACTGCTCTTGTGTGCACAAAAAAGAAAAAACTTTTATACGTTTATTTAAGTTATAATTATAAATTATAGTTATTAATATTATATATATATATAGTTATATAATTATTAGTTAAGTTATAAATAAGTTAAGTATATATTTTAGTTAAGCTACTGAAAAGAATTCATAATAAGTTAGTTTGTTAGAGTTAATAAGACTCAATAGAAAATGCTACAATTTTTCTATCTACCAAACTTCTTAAACTTCAATGTTTCCTTGCTAAAAGTACCCATTTTTAAATTTATTTTTAATTATTTGAACAAGAAATATAATATACAAGAAATATAATTTTTGCTGATATTTAAAAAACTGTCAAGTAAATAAATGACTAATTATTTTGAATTAACATATCAGTATTTGTTTGTATTAAATAAAATAAATTCCTTTAAAATATTTATATACTTACATATTAAATTATCATAAATGCATTATTTGCCTGTACAGTCCAATTTCTGATAATTGATAAAAACAAAATAACATTTTAGAAAAGGTAAAAAAAAAAAAAATTAGTCCATATTAAAAATCATAAAGCATATTATCATTACGCTGTTACAATCTGGGGGAACCAATCTACTTTCTTTAGCTTTTTTCTTTAATTCTGATGCAACACATATAGGCAAGAGCAATGACCTTCCTTTTCTCAATTGCTATTTTACTGAATGAAAATAGGCACAGCATAAAACTGATTATTATTACCTTATGCTGAAATTCACTCAATTTGATGCAAGGCAAATTAATCTCAGACAAATAAAAAAGTTTTGCCCATGCTCCGACAGTATGAATATTCTGCAAATTATGTGCTATTCAGAAAATTTGAGGTAGTTAATATTTATATGCTTGCTTTTTAATTATAATAACACTAACCAAACAGTTTAAAAGATTTTTTATTGGAAAATCATCTAAAAAACAAAACTTTATTCAAAGCATTTTTCACATGTGTGACACTGAATAAACTGCAAAAATTTACAAACTTCATTAACATGAAACACAAATTAAATCTTTTAAAATTTCTATCACCAATATAGAACTTTAACATAGAAAATATGATTCATTTTGGAAGCTTTTTGTTTGGGGTTAAGACAGATGTTGCCTACAACATACTAAAAAGCTATTCAAATAAAAATGCAAAAAATAATTCAACTAAATAAACAATCCATCTGAGAAAAAGTCATCAATGTAAAAAGGTTTTTATTATATCCTGAAGAATTACTGACAGTTTAACCAATTGCAATACAATGAAGTAGGTACGTAAAATGGAGGGTTACAATTTTCTGCCATAGAAGTTAAAATGCTAGATTATATCAGCAAAAGAGTTTAAATCAATTAACCATCATTACACACCGAAATGCTTTCGGGCCAGAAATAGGGAATTTTTTCATAGAGAGTTTTTAATTTGACATGACTAAATAAGGTGCCAGGAAAAAATTTTTTTATGAAAACTATACAAAAAAAATATTACACAATTCAAAACGGCTGAAGCCTTTTATAAGCTTTAAGCACACTGTTTAATAAAAACTGAGCTATATTATTTTTCTAGTCATAAATATTCAACAAATATATTCAGGTGGTTCAAGGCATGGGTTGCAATGAGATGCATGCAAATTTTGCAGTTACCTGTGTTCATTCAGATCCTGTTCAACTTCCGTCAATTTTGTCACATAATTCTTTTGATCTTGTCTTAACTTATTAAAAATTCCAATAATTTGTTCTTGAGTAAGTTTTTTACTTTTTTCATTACTTTTTGTCGGCTTTCCACTTTCAGATGCCATTCTGAAATTTGTGTTTTTAGTTGAAGTATGAGTGAAGTTGAGATGAATGAATCATTCCAGAAAGATGAAACTAAAAAAAATTTCAAAACTTCTGGCTGATCTACTAGAACACGTTTACTCAACTGAAGTTAATTAGAAAACACAGCTATAAGTATTTAATTAGCATAATTAAAGCTTGAAATTCCACATTTTCCGTCGAAAATTTGTCTATTAAAATTATATAAGTATGATTTACTGAACCAAAAGGCTATGGAATTGTCCGCATTGTTCCCCGAGCTTTTTAACTTTTTGGAAGATACGTTTGGAGTGATTCATAGAGAAGCAGAAGTGTATGGACGAGTTTTCTGCTTTGTTTCTTCACATTAATGCTTTCACTACTTATTTCCGGTGTGGGGCTAAGTCAATGGATCTTCAAAGCAGAAGTCCAACATACACGCAGATAAAGTCAAGGTTTTTAATGTAAGTAAACAAACCAGAAAACTAGTCCATAAAGTAACCATAAAAAGTGCTTGTCTGTTTAGAATTCTGAGATTCTCATTCCAGGCAAACTCGCCGTCTCATCAATGAATCCAATTCATATTCATGTGAAAAACGCACAGCTCAATCCATTGCCCGTCATGCAAGAGTTGAAAGAATACATGACATAAAGGGGTCTATTCTGGTATCTCCGGTTGGGTTGGGAGACGTCACTTTTTCCGCTCGTTAACAGCGGGAAAAGCCCCCCCCCCCCCCCCAACCGGGGGTACCAGAATGGACCCCCCAAAGCTTGCATGCAGTTAGAAGTCCAATGGCATCCACAGTTACGTTTTATAATTTATCAGACGTCATGGAAATAATATAAAACGCCAGACCTTCTCTGCGATAAGCTAGACGATGCAAACCCTTACGCTTGCAAAAGCTGTCGGTAAAATCCGAGAAATGGGAACGCAATTTTAGTTTGCAGCAAAGTTGCAGCAATCTTGCTCTGCAAATCTGCAAGCTTGCAACAAATTTGACACGACAAGAGCGCAAGCTTGAAACAAGTTTTAAATAAGTATACGCAAACGAGTTAGTCACCACGCGTCAAACTTATCACATGCATGCGCGTCAAACTCATTGCAAACTATAGCCAAAACAGAGTACGAACACAACCTCGGAGTAGAAACCGCGACCTCTCCCTTCCTAAACCTGTCGCCCTAGCCATTCCGCCAACTAGACTCTGAGAAGAGAAGATATATTACGCTAATAGATCGCGCATACGATTTATTTTAAACTGTTTTCTTGATTTCATTTATTTTTTAAATTTTGTGTTAAGAATATGATTTGAAGCGAAAGAGAGAGCGATTTTCGCTAATAACTACGTTTTGCTAGTAGAATAAATTATGAAATTAGGATTCAAAAGTAATTACTTTTAAAAATATAGGTTAATATCTTTCAACAAACATTGACTGTTTTTTAGATTTAATTTTGTCTATAAACGTTAAAATTTCAACATTAAGAAAAAGGCGATATAGTTTTCTTTAAAGTGCGAGTTCTATATTTAGTAAAAAGATGGAAAATGATTTAAAATTTTTTTATTACAAAAAGTTAGATTTAAAAAAATTATCGTTGACTTATTGAATTAATAAAAAGAAGGACGGTCTAGGAGATGCTATTAAAAATCGGATGTTTTTTAAAGCAGAGAAAAAGATTATTTGTAAGTGTGCTATCATCTTTGCAGCAAACTTGTTTTGCAATCGTGGTGTGAAGTTCGTTATAACATTTTCACAGCAAACTTGTTGTGGAAGATGTTATGGAAAGTGGATTGGTCGATTATGCTTTGTAACCTTGCAGGAAGTTCGCTGCAAAGTTGCCACATCAAGTTTGTCAGGACAAGCTAATATCAAGAAAAATCAAACTTGCTGCAAGTATACATGCTATCTGGGATACAATCGAATTAAAAATTATGATTTTTTATCTCTTGAAATATCTATTCCACACAAATATAATCTAAGGTGCTTACGTATTAACGCCACCGAGGCTACAGATTTGGCGGTTTTTAAGTGCCGCCAAATTTGGCGGTTTTTGTACTTACGTATTAACGCCAATTTGGCGGTTTTTGTACTTACGTATTAACGCCAATTTGGCGGTTTTTAAGTGGTGCCAATTTGGCGGTTTTTAAGTGGCGCCATTTTGGCGGTTTTTGTACTTACGTAATAACGCAAATTTGGCGATTTTTAAGTGCCGCCAATTTGGCGGTTTTTGTACTTACGTATTAACGCCAATTTGGCGGTTTTTAAGTGCCGCCAACGCCACCGCAGCTACAGATTTGGCGGTTTTTAAGTGCCACCAATTTGGCGGTTTTTGTACTTACGTATTAACGCCAATTTGGCAGTTTTTAAGTGCCGCCAATTTGGCGGTTTTTGTAAACAAGATTACTCTTTATTGACGCATTGCCGCCAATCTGTAGCCTCGGTGGCGTTAATACGTAAGTACCGAATCTAATTACTCAATTGAACATAGTTCACAATTTAAAAATAAAAAAGATAGGCAATACACCATACATTGTTGGACGTAAGCAAATCGTGCCATTCTTTTTTAGGTGCAGACAGCAACATAACAATCTGACTATGGATTATTTGTAATTCACTACTGCGTCTGTGAGTCAGGTGAATTGTTGTTTCTAATCATAAATGTTATTCCAGCTATCCTTTCTTCGTGTTCTTTTTCTAATTTAACTTTAATATAACTGCGTTTTATATTTGTTATTATTATATTTATTTTATTAGTTTAGTTTATAGTTATCATATTAGTTTTATATTTATTTTAATATATTTGAGTTTTATACTAAAAAAATTAAAACTAAAAATATAATGATTGTAATAAATTTTTAAAATCAATTTGCTACTCGTATATTTTTAGCTTTAACACGTTAACATTGATAAAAGACATCAAATAGCTGGAAGAGAATCTTCTGATGCTGTTACAATACACCTAAACCAATCATAAAAAAAACCACCCATTCTTCAAATTTCTATAGTATTAACACATTTTAGCGCTATTTTGCAATGAAAAACCAAATTATAAATACATATTTTGATACATAAAGGTTTTCGTAAAATTGCATAGAAGAATTCTGATGCTGCATTTTTCGATTTTCATTATTAGTATTCTACTGAGCATCTGATTTCAGTTCCTTCAATTTTTCATAACAAACTACATAAGTTTGGGTAAGTTTAAGGTTGTTAGTTTTTAATAGTGATTTAGGAATCGATAAAATGATTGCTCGGTGCTTGCACAACTAGTGATTTAAAAGAACAAAAGCTTCCACACTTCGATTTCCATGTCTTGTTAGAAAATGAAGTATAATTTCATTGGTGAAGACAAAAAAATGCAAAGATGTCTACCTAGCAGTTGAATTTTACGTATTGTGTTCCCCAAAAACTAATTAGGGTTTCGCTCTTCTCCTACTGTAAATGAAACATAACTGTTTCATGAGAAGAGCAAAATGAATTACATAATATTTTATAATATAAATATATAAAGAATTCTTGAGAGGAAACTTGAAAAACGTTTTTATCTCGGCAATCAGTTTTGGCTTTATCATTAGAGCATTCAATTACACAGCAGTATCTCATTTTGATTCAAATATAGAAAGAAATAGGACTGAAAAGTAAAGCAACTAAAATGTAAATAATACTTTCGCTTCGTAGCGCATCGGAAGATGTTAAAGGCAGACCCATAGGCATAAGTGGTGCGGATTAGCGCTTAGATGACATGCGCAGCTTCGGCCATTTTGTGCCTGTCACGTGTCCGTGAATTGACTCCATTGGCCATTTTGTTCCTCTTTGTTTGCCTCTATTTTCAGGGGAGTAGAAGAGCCAGACACACCGGAACACAGTTCGGGCAATGCTTTTTCCGCACGAGAAATAAATAAGAAAAATTGTGAAAGCATCCTTAAAACAGCGCGATTTTCGTCACCCAGGTTAGAGCTTTCCGGCACTGCTTTTCGAGCGTCCCGATACTGCTTATTTTGCGATTATACAACTGCCTCTTTTATTTCATTGGAATTTAACGTGCAAGTAGTTTTTATCCAGTTTTCGAGTTTTAGATGGAGGCAGAGTTGGAGGACACAGAACTTCGGGTACGTCCTCTAATTTACCAGACCTATTCTATTCTAGTGTGTCGCCTTTCGACGTACTTGAAGAACTTCCCGAGAGTTATAGAAGTAAAGGGGGAGCGGTCCTTCCACAGAACTTCAGGTATGTCCTCTAACTCACCAGACCTATTGTATTTTAGTGTGTCGTCTTCCGGTGTACTTGAAGAACTTTCCGACAGTTGTGGAGCTAAAGGGCGAGCGGTCCTTCCACAGAATTTCAGGTACGTCCTCTAACTCACCAGACCTATTGTATTCTAATATGTAGCCATCCAACGTACTTGAAGAACTTCCCGACAGTTGTGGAGCTAAAGGAGGAGCGGTCCGCCCCGGCTGTCACTTCAAATGGGGCGGCAAAATCAGATATGCAAGAAAACAATTTTAGAACTAAGAGTAGCGGCTCCAGCTCAATTATTGGGGACATAAAAAATAACTAATGTAATTAATTCGCAGTTTTCGCCTTTTGTCGGTAAAGTGCCGATGTGTCAAAGAAAGAATGGTAGTGGACGAGCGATTTCGCAACCTGCCTGTAGACATCGAGGGCGTCAAACGACGAATTACGTTATTAATAAAAGTGTTCGTTTCCCAGGAATTTATTTATTTTTTATTTCGATATTTATCTACCCTGCGTAACTTGTAAAAGAAGAGAGGCATGTTGCTAATTCGCCCCGGGGAGCATAAGTTGCAGGTACGCCACTCAGTGGCGAATCCGGGATTTGGGCTGGAAGGGGGGGAAAATTTTGTATCGTCGTGACGAATCTCAAAGGCCTTGTGGCTTATGTAAACCAAAACATTTTAATTTTATAGACTTTACTCACCTGACAATAAGAATCGTAAGGAACACTACAATACTTTCGACAATTTAATAAAGAACATAATGAAATAATTAGCCAAAAAGTGTTTTCGACCTTGTGAACGTATAAGTAGGGTGTAATGACTACAAAAGAGGGGATATTTTCGGGTCTGTCAAACCAGGAAGAATTGTTGTCAAGTTTTTTATTCATTTATTTTTTATAAAAAAGAGAAAATACGAACAAACAGTTGTAGTGGTTTTAAATAAAATAAAAAATTCGGATTTAGCTCTGGGGGGAGCTGCAGGTCCATAGCCCCTCGGACTCGCCACTGACGCCACTGATTCCCGATAATGTAAATCTTTGGTTTCTGTTGGAGGTGGAACAGCCGTAGATTGAAGCTTAGCACTAACAGAAGGAAATTTAGTGATTTCAACAGAGTTAAATGTCTTAGATTTCAATATGGGCATTATCCTGAGTTGGAATAGAGTTGGGAGCTTGACGGGGTGAGGATGGGCAAAATTTAAAAATCCTCTCTGCTTCGGTGATTCTATTATACCAGCCTTCTTAAAAACTATAGTCAGTAAGGCCTTTTTACTTTCTCGTATACGAAGTATACAAAGAGAAAGTATTGTAATCGTCAAAACATTCGAACTCTAGATGTTGACGAATTTTCACGTTTTAGACCTCCCTGAGACCGAAAAACACAATTTTAGAATTATGTCTGTCTGTGAACACGATAACTCGAAAACTATTAGAGCTATGGGGATGAAATTTGGTATGTGGTCTTTAAACATAATTTGTAGGTTTCTATCAAATTTGGGACAAAATCCGTCAAAGGGAAGTCTATCTGCTTGTATGTCCGCGGTTATGTGAACACTATAACTCTAAAACTTGAACAGCTAGATAGATAAAATTCGGTACACAGTTTCATCATCATGAATGTAGGTCTGTATAAAAGTTTGAAACAAATTCGTCAAAGGGTTGACTGTCTGTCGGTCTGTATAATCGCAAACTTGTGAACACAATAACTCTTTAAGATAATGACTTAGATATATGAAATTTCGTATGTGGCCTTCTAAACCTTAATTGTAGATTTGTGTCCAATTTTCGTTTCAATTCGTCAAAAAAAGGTGTTCAAATTGCATATTTGGTTCAAAATGCACACTGCGACTGTGTGTTGGCGATCCTTTCGCTTATTTTACTCAAGTTAGTATGGTTGGCTTTTGACCTTGACGGTCTTGAAGGAAATTGTAGCGAGCGGCAAACACGCACTTCGGAAATAATGGCAACCCCCAAAACGAAACTTTGTTCCGACATTCTCCAGATGGACGCCTGTGATTAACCAGAGGAATGGTAAAATTTTGTGTGACATCTGTAGTAAGATTTCGTACTCAAAAACATTATAAAGTTGTAGTACCTTAGCGCGTGTCGGTCCGTCTTTTATTCACTCCACCTAAGTGACCAGCTCGGCCCGGCTCTCTTTGGCGCTGCAAGAACATCCTATCTTCCTCTATTTTCATTAACTGAAGTGCATCAGCGTGTGCAACGTCGAACAAATTGTCTAAATTACTTACAAATTCTTGTTGTCGCCGCTTGAATATGTCTTGTAATTTCTTTGAATTTTTTTATAAGTCTCTCTAAACTTGATACACGTTAACAAGTTTCCTCATACAATCTGGCAACGATTTGGTCGGCATGCGTGCCTTTTGCCAAAAGATAATACATTCGCGAATAGCGATATTTGCTCTTTCATTAACAGTTAAATTCACTTCTCGAATATTGTAAAATAAAACTGCGAGATCTTGTGCATTATAGGGAAGTTTTGAACGCGTTATTTGATGTTCTGTTTCTCTTATTAAAAAAGATTACTTTTTTAGAACTACGCAATTCCACTGCCATGTTCTGTTCACTGATTAAAAATTATACAAGCATTTAGTAACAAAACAACTTGGAATTATAAGCACATTGACACATGGATGTGCGTTGTCCTGAGTAAACTGGTACTGACACGTTTCAAGGATTGCGCATTGCCACTGTCGAAGCTTTCCAAAACCTTTTTTTTCTGTTTAGTTTTGTCTTTACCATTTGCAAATGCTTTGTGCTCCGCAACAGACTGACACGCGTCAGCGTTCGCTCGTTTCAGTACACAAATACTGACTGACACGTTTAGATGCAAGTCGGCACGGGTTGCCGTGGTTCAAATGACATGAAACTTTATTTGCAATTGTTTTGACATAAAAGGAAAAAATTAAGAGGGTATGCGGAGAAAAAAAAACGACTTTCATTTTTTTGGGACACCCAATATATATATATATATCGTTACATTTTTAATTTCTCGTATGCGAAGTATACAAAGAGATAGTATTGTAATCGTCAAAAGATTCGAACTCGAGATTTTGACGGATCTCCACGTTTTAGACCTCCCCGAGTCCGAAAAACATAATTTCGGAAATATGTCTGTCTGTCTGTGAACACGATAACTCGAAAACTATTAGAGCTACGGGGATGAAATTTGGTATGTGCCCTTTGCACATAATTTGTAGGTTTCTATCAAATTTTGGACAAAATCCGTCTGCGGGAAGTTTGTCTTTCCTCGATCATGTGAACACTATAACTTAAAAACTTGATTAACTAAATGGATAAAATTTGGTACACAGTTTTATTATCATGAATGTAGGTACGTATCAAATTTTGGGCAAAATTCGTCAAAGGGTGACTGTCTGTCGGACTGTATAATCGCATACTTATAAAATTTTATCTCCTAAACCCTTTGGTTTAGATAAATAAAAATTTGTATGGCGGTTGCTAACATTAATTATAGATCTGTGCCCAAATTTCGTTTCAATCGGTTTAAAAAAGGCGTTCAAATTGCATATTCATTTTTTTAATCCGATTCTCCACACGCATGCGTGCTGGTAACAATCTTTGTGCACGCGGAAGGATTACGTCTCTTTGTCCTCGAGCCGGCAAGCGCGGAAGTGTGTGATAGATGCGTTTTAATCGGTACGCATCTCTTTGAATTTGATTCTTCACCTAAATAGTCTACAATCACTATAATCTACAATGAAAAACCTTCTGCAGATAGTCATGGGATTCTGGGTTACAGTAGGTTAGAATTTTTTTATCCACGCGGGGGGAGGGGAAAGAGCGCCTTTTTGGGGAAGTATACGAGAAAGTTTAGGGGAGACCACTCCCTCTGGTTTAATTTATGATGGTCAAGTTAAAGTTTATGGAAGACATAAATGCGGAATTTTGTATGATATATACGCGAGAAGAATTTTCGATCTCTTCTTTTCGGTCTGTTTTTGTGGTTCAAGGCTACAGACGTGTCGATGTCTGCAGCTCCTAAGTCAAGGACATGGCAGGTTCAAGGCAGCTAATTCGAACAACTTTGTTTCTTCAATTCGTTTAAGTGCAAGAATTCACGGTCACGTAAGGTTCATCTACGACCACTGAAGGCTCCTCACGGTCAAATAAAGATCATTGGAGCATCCTTTAGCCTTCGAATACCGTGGATTGGCCTAGAATTGAACCCTCTAGCTCTGTATTCGGTTAAACCAACGTCAGATGACCAATTTTTAATAAACATGTAATACATGTGGGGTCTTCTGGAACCTTCAAAGTTATTTGATGGACACTCCCCTTTAATGAATAATTGAAAAATAGAATATTTGATGCACCCTTTCTGGACATTCCATTAAAGGGTTCAAGGTCAAAAGAAGTGTAGTCTTCTCTCATTCGGAAAACAAGGCAATGACCTCTTCCAAGAGCGAGATGGTAGGGTCTGATGAAAGAAATATTTCACGGTCACGGTTCAAAACCAAGGGCATGGCTGGTTTCAGGAGCGAGCTAGTTGGCACGTGTTGTTAGGGTCTGTTTAAAGAAGTGTTCCAAGGTCATATTGGGTCCATCTGCCTTCTTTGAAGGTCCTCTCGATCGAATTAAGGTCATGGGAGCATCTTTTGGACATGGGTTGACCTAGATTGTATTTATGAGACCTTCATTCGGTGAATCCAACGTCGATGATGAACCTCAAGGTGAAATGTTGTTGAAATTGGGCCCAGAGGCCCCATTTTGGGGGGCTTCGACCTGTTTTTCATTTCACTTTCCTGGGAGAAAGTGGATGACTTTGGAGGCTTTTGCCATCTCTTAATCTTAACTGGGTTCTCTTATAAAACCTGTCGCTTTCTTTGAATTCTAACTAGTAGACCTCGCAGAGAGACAGCAGAACATAATTTTTTTTTTATTCACAGAATATTTGAAAGAGCTTTTAATGAATTTTATTTGAAGAGTTTTTATGAGTATCATTTACAAACTTTACACACATTCAGGGAACATTTTATGTACGGAATTTTAGACAGATTGTTTTATATGCAGAGTAATTATTAATAGAATATTTTGAGCGAATTTTGGATGTGTAAAAGTTTTAATAACATTATTTTAAATATGGAATGTACGATATCGTGTTTATAAGGAAGGGACAAAGAATTTTTGTTATGTACGTAGAACAATTTATATATTGAATAAAGCATTTAATTCTAATTTTTCTGCTACTTTTGTGCGGAATTCATAGTCAGTATCTCATTTTCAAATGCCATTATGCACTCACAATTTTAAAAAACTTGGAATTTGTTTCACTTAAATGATTTAAATAATTGAATTTCATTTTAATATCTATCCGAACGTTAACAAATCCATCCCACTGTCGTATCAAAATCATACAGCATCTATTGATTGCAGAATATATATGGGAACAACATATATATTCTTCGGAAATTTCGTATTTAAAACGCTTAAATTATTGATGTCATGAAAAAATTAAAATTTATTCAAATTTCATGTGTATGGATAATTCATTTGCATTATGACTACTAAAATGTGCATGGATATTTTTCCTTCAACGTGATTTGTGAATTAAAATACAACAAGAGTTCTAAAGTCGAGTTTATTTATTAAATTTCATGTACAAATGTTTACTAATTAAGAAATTGTATAATAAATCAGAAATAAATCAGAAAATAAATGACTAGTAAGGCTTTTGTTAGACTCTGAAAATTAAAAACTCAGCAAAGTGTACACACAAAATATCAAAGATTGTTTATTGATGATAACGTATTTACAATTCACAGTACTTTTTTATATCCAAATGCAATAATTTTGATTTTTTTTTGTCTGTCATTTTCGTAAATTGATACAAAATTATTGCTAGATTTAGTGACTTTTAAAGCGGCTGCGTAGAGGTTTTCATGAGTAACAGCATTTGTCGCGCATAATCGACCTCTTTGAAGCGCATTTGCCTGGCAACATAAATAATATGTCTGATTATAACATTTTGCCCGTCAATGAAACAAGTTGAGCAAATCGTAGATTACAGCATCTTTCATTTGAATTTCAGCATTTTTCACCTGAGTTGGCCTAATTGAGGTAAAGTTACCTGTTAAGTGACTTTTAAAGCGGCTGCGTAGAGGTTTTCATGAGTAACAGCATTGTCGCATAAATGTTATCTTTGAAGCACATTGCCCTGGCAGCATAAATAATATATCTGATTACAGAATTTTACTATCAAATGAAACAAGTTGGAGCATATCATGGAATTACAGCATCTTTCATTTGAATTTCAGCATTTTTTCACTGGTTAGACAATTAGAAATTAAAGTTACCTGTTTTTTTTATACAAGTTGGCACGATACTGGTTAGTAACTTTTAAACGGCTGCGTGAGGTTTTCATGAGTAACAGCGGCTGGCCGACGCATAAATGAACATCTTACAGAAGCACTTTGCCTGTATAAATAATATCTTCAGTTATAACATTTTGACTCCGTCAAACAAACAAGTTGAGCAAATCGTGGGTTACAGCATCTTTCATTTCAATTTCAGCATTTCACCTGAGTTGGCCAAAGTGAGGTAAAGTTACCTGTTTTATACAGGTTAACGTGTGCTGGAATTAAAGTGACTTTTTTTAAAGGCAGCTGCGTGAGAGGTTTTCATAGGTAACAGCGGATTTGTCCCACATAATCGACTCTCTTGAAGCGCATTTGCCGCGCAGCATAATTATGTGATTAAACATTTTGCTCGTACAATGAAATTAGGATGAGCAAATCGTAGATTACAGCATCTTTCATTTGAATTTCAGATTTTCCACCTGGGTTGGCCAGTAAATTGAGGTAAAGTGTTACCTGTTTACGGGTTAAGCTTTTATCGCTAGATTATATTGATTACAAAGCGGCTGCGTAGATGAGGTTTTCATGGTAAAGCATTTGTCAGCGCATAATCGATCCTCTTTAAAGCCATTTGCCTGCACATAAATATGCTGATATTCTCGTTAAATTTGTGCCTGTCAAGTAACAGTCGTGAGCAAATCGTAGATTACAGCGCATCTTTCATTTGAATTTCGCTTTCACCTGAGTTGTGCAGTAGGGGTAAGTTACCTGTTTTTTATGACAGTTGTGCTATGATGCTAGATTTAGTGAGCTTTTTTAAGCATGGCTGCGTATGAGGTTTCATGATGAACAGCATTTTGTCGCGCATAATCCGACCTCTTTGGAACATTTTGCTGGCAACATAAATAATATGTCTGATTATGCACATTTTGTCCGTCAATGAAACAAGTTGAGCACAGTAGGGTTACAGCATCTTTCATTTCAATTCAACATTTTCACCTAGGTTGGCCAAGTGAAGTCAGGAAACCTATTTTATAGTTGGTTAGCTTTATTAACTAAAATAAGTGACTTTAAACTGACTGGAGGGCTTTTCTGAGTAACAGATTTGTCACAAATCGTGACCTCTTTATACGCATTTGCCAGCACGCATATTGCCATATTCGATTACAACTCTTTTGCCTGTCAGTAGAAACAAGTAGCAAATCAAGCATTACAGCATCTAATTCTGAATTTTCAAGCATTTCCACGGTTAGCAAGAAGTGAGGATTAAGTTTCCTGTTTATACAGGTTAGACTTTTAGTCAGATTAAGTGACTTTTTAAAGCGAGCTGCGTGGGTGTTTCATGAGTATGGCATTTGCGCCATAATCGATCTCTTTGGAAGCTGATTTAGCTGGCAACATAAATAATATCGATCTGATTATAACATTGTCTCAGTCAATGAAACAACTGAGCAATCATTATTACAGCGCATCTTTGATTTGATTTCAGCATTTCACCTGGATTGTAGAAGTGGAGTAGAGATACACCTGTTTATACAGGTTGAAAAGCTTTGTGCTAGATTGTAGTGACTTTTAAAGCGGCTACATGAGTTTTCATAGTAGCTACATTTGTGCGCATAATCAGGACCTCTTTCGAGCACTTTCACGAGGCTTACCATGTCATGTCACTTATAACTATTTTGTCCATCAATGAAACAATATTGGAAAATCTGGGTTACAACATCTCTTTCGATTTCAGCATTTCCCTAGTTGGCCAAAGTGGGTAAGTTACCTGCACCTTATACAGGTTAGCTTTGCAATGCTAGATTAAGTGACTTTTAAAGCAGCTGCGATAAGTTTTCATGAGTAACACTTGTTGTCCATAGTCGACCTCTTTGAGCGCATTTGCCTCTAGCATTTATTCTGATTACAACTATTTGCCTCATGTAGAAACAAGTTGAGTAATCAAGATTACAGCTCTTTCTATGTTGTCAGATTTCCACCTGAGTTGGCTAAAGTGAGGTAAAGTTTCCTGTTTTATACAGGTTAGCTTTGTGCTAGATTAAGTGACTTTAAAGAAGAACGTAGGAGTTTTCATAATGGCTAGCATTTGTCGCGCATAATCGACTCTCTTTGACAGCCCATACAGCTATAAATAATATGTCTGAGTTATAACCTTTTGTCCGTCAATGAAAAAAGGGAAATCGTAGATTACAGCATCTTTCATTTGAATTTCAGCATTTCCACCTGAGTTGGCCAAAGTGAGGTAAAGTTACCTGTTTTATACAGGTTAGCTTTGTGCTAGATTTAGTGACTTTTAAAGCGGCTGCGTAGAGGTTTTCATGAGTAACATTTGTCGCATAATCGTCTCTTCTGTAGCGATTTCCTGGCAACATAAATAATATGTCACAATGTTTAACATTTGTCATCAATGAAACAAGTTGAGCAAATCGTGGAGATTACAGCATCTTTCATTTAATTTCAGCATTTCACCTAGTAGTAGGAAGTGAGGGGTGCAAAGTTACCTTGTTTATACAGGTTAGCTTTGATACTAGCGATTAATTGACTTTTAAAGCGGCTGCGATGGTGGGGTTTCAGCTGCGGTAACGGCATTTGCACCATCCTTTGAAGCGCATTTGCTGGACAAGGCATAAATATAGTCACTGATTAAACATTTCTGTCGATTGAACAGTTAGAACAACGTGCAGTTACAGCGTCTTTCGACTAATTTCAGACATTTCACACTGGAGTTGCCAAGGTGAGGAAATTGTTACTGTTTTATACAAGGTTAGCTTTGTGTCTAGAATTAAGTGATGACTTTTAATAGCGTAGCGTAACGTTCATGAGTAACACATTTGTCGTCGAACCTCTTTGAAGCGATTTGCCTGGCAAACATAAAGTATGTCTGATTACTAACATTTTGTCCGTCAATGAAACAAGTTGAGCAAATCCGTAGATTACAGCATCTTTCATTTCAAAATTTCAGCATTTCACCGAATTTGAATTAGAGTAGGATTTCTGACTTATACATTTAGCTGTATAATTGTGACTTTTTTAAAGCGTGCGATAGAGGGTTTTCATGAGTAACAGCAATTTGTCGTACGCTAATCGATCTCTGACAGGCTCATTTGCCTCAGCACATAAATAATATATCTGATTATAACAATTTTGTCCAATCGAATGAACAACCGCAAGTTACAGCTAATCTGATTATCATATTTAGATTTCAGACATTTCCTTCGAGTTGCCAAAGTGAGGTAAGATTACCCATTATACAGGGTTAAGCTGTACTAATTTAGTGACTTTAAAGCGGCTCGTAGAAGTTTTCATGAGTAAGCGCATTTGTCGCCGCTGTATCACTGAGCGCGCATTTGCCTGGCAGCATAAATATCTGTTGATAACATTTTGTCCGTCATAAGAACATAGTGGAGTCGTGCGGCATCTTTCAAGTTTCAGCATTTCACCTGAGGTTGGCCAGGTAAATTAAGTTACTGTTTTATACAGGTTACCAGCTTTGTGCTAGATGTGACTTTTAAAGCGGCTGCGTAGGTTTTCATGAGTAACAGCTTTGTCGCGCACAATCGACCTCTTTTAGAGCGCATTTGCCTGGCAGACATAAATAATATGTCTGTTAAACATTTTGCCGTCAGAAAAGTTGAGCAAATCTGTGGGTTACAGCATCTTTCATTTATTTCAGCATTTCCACTGTAGGTTGGCCAAGGGTAAAGATTCCTGTTTTATACAGGTTAGCTGTCTGAGATATTGACGAAAAAAGCGGCTGCGTAAGGGTTTCATAGTAACAGCATTTGTCGCGCATAATCGACCTCTTTGAAGCGCATTTGCCTGGCAACATAAATAATATGTCTGATTAAAATTTTGTCATAATGAACAAGAGCAAATCGTAGATTACATCTTTCTTGATTTCAGCATTTCACCTGGAGTTGAGCTCAGTGAGGTATTACTGTTTTATACAGGTTAGCGTGCTAAGTGTGAAGCTTTTAAAAGCGCTGCGTAGAGGTTTTCATGAGTAACAGCATTTGTCGCGCATAATCGACCTCTTTGAAGCGCATTTGCCTGGCAACATATAATTCGTTCATAACATTTTGTCCATCAATGAAACAAGTTGAGACGTCAAATTATTAGCATCTTTCATTTAATTTCATTTCACTAGTTGGAAAGTGGGGTAAAGTTACCTGTTTTATACAGGTTAGCTTTGTCTAGTTTAGTGACTTTTAAAACTGGCTGCGTAGGGGTTTTCATAGTAACAGCATTGCTCGCATAATCAGTGACTCTTTGAAGCGCATTTGCTGGCAACATAAAAATATGTCTGATTATAACATTTTGTCCGTCAATGGAAACAAGTTGACAAAATCTAGATTACAGCATCTTCATTTAATTTCTTATTCCACCTGGGATTGGCCAAGTGAGGTAAAGTTACCTGTTTATACAGGGTTAGCTTTTGCTAGATTAGTGACTTTTAAACGGCTGCTGAGGTTTTCATGAGTAACAGCATTTGTCCGCATAATCGACTTTAGCTACCATCTTCTAACATAAATAATATTCTGATTATACATTTTTGTCGTAGAAACAAGCTTGAGCAAATCGTAGATGCATCTGTTTGTTTCAGCATTTCACCTGAGTTGGCCAAGTGAATAAGTTACCTGTTTACAGGTTAGCTTTGTGCTAGTTTTGACTTTAAAGAGCTGCGTAGAGGTTTTCATAGATACTTATTTGTCGCGCATAATCGACCTCTTTGAAGCACATTTGCCTAGCATAAAATAATATCTGATTACAACATTTTGCCTGTCAGTAAAACAAGTTGAGCAAATTGTAGATACAGCATCTTTCATTTTACATTACATTTCACTGGAGTTGGCAAAGTGAGGTAAAGTTACCTGTTTTATCGGTTAGCTGTCTTAGATTTAGTGACTTTTAAGCGGCATGAGGAGTTTTCATGAGTAACAGCATTTGTCGCGCATAATCAGATCATCTGAGCACATTTGCCTGGCAACATAAATAATATGTCTGGTGCAACATTTGTCCATCAATGAATAGAGTTGAACAGATCGTGGGTGCAATCTTTCATTTCCAATTTCAGCATTTCACCTGGAGTTGGCCAAAGGCAGTGGGATTACCTGTTTTATACAGGTTAACTTTAGTACTTCTTAAGTGACTTTTAAAACTGGCTGCGTGAGGTTTTCATGGTAACAGCATTTTGTCACTTTTTTATAATCGATCTCTTTAAAGGCGCATTTACTTTTGCTTATCATCATATGTCTGATTACCAACATTTGTCCCGTCAGTAGAACAAACTTGGGCAAATCGTAGATTCAGCATCTCATTTGAATTTCAGCGTTTTCTAGGTTGGCCAGAAATTGAGGTGGGACCTGTTTTTTGCTTAGGTTAAGCACGATACTGAATTTAGTGATGACTTTTAAAGAGGCTGCGTAGAGTTTTCTGGAGTAACAGCATTTGTCGCGCATAATCGACCTCTTTTGAGCAGCGCATTTGCTGTGGCATAAATAATATGTCTAGTTCACAACATTTCTCAATGAAACAAATTTAGACAAATCGTAGATTATCACTTTCGTTTAATTTCCAGCATTTTCACCTGGGTTAATACAAAGTGAGGGTAAGTTTCTGTTTTATACAGGTTAGCTTTTTTATGCTAATTTAATGACTTTTAAAGCGGCTGCAAATGAAGTTTTCATAAGGTAACAGCATTTGCCACATGACCTCACACAGAAGCGCATTTGCCTGTGCTTATAAACAATATGTCTGATTACAACATTTTGCCCATCAATGAGTAAGTTGAGCAAATCAACAGATTACAGCAGCTTTCAATTTCATTTTTTACCTGGGTTGACCAAGAGTGAGTAAAGTTACCTGTTTTAAACAGAGTTGGCACATGAAGTTGGGAAAAAATGTGTGGAGCTATAATGCTAATTACAAGAGCAATTTGTGCCTGTCATTTTAACGTAAACTAGGTATGCACTATATCAAAAGTGAGTAAAAAAAATCCTCACTGATACTTTTATTCTGTCCCACTGGCTTTGTTGAAAGAATTAGTTATGACAGGTTTACGCTATGAAAAAGTTCTGCATGAATCTAATGAGGTCAGAATATATTATTCACACTAGCATCCGACTTACGACTCCATGTTCATTTTGAGATTTATTAACAAATTAAAATGGATTTTGAACTCCTTGCAAATTAAATTCATTAGTTATTAAAATACTTGTTGCATTTTTTACTTCTCGCTGAAGTATACAGAAAATGTGAAATCAAAAAATTCGAACTCTGAGAGATTTTGACAGGATCTCCACGTTTGGAATACTCCTCAGTCCAAAACACAATTTTGGAATTTAATATTCTATGATATTGACGTGTGTCTGTCTGTGAACACGATGGCAAAACTAAATTTGCAGAGGATGAAATGTGAGCATGTGATTAACTTTAAACATAATTTGTGGGTTTATATCAAATTTTGGACAAAATTCGTCAACGGGAAGTCTGTCTGTCTGTATGTCACCAGTCCATGCGAACACTACAAACAAAGCTTGAATAGCTAGATGGATAAGAGAATTTAATTTTTAGTTTATCGCATCATGAATGTAGGCCAACAAAGTGCAGGCCAAAATCCATCAAAGTTGACTATCTGACAGTCCTCTATAATTTAATTTTGTGCTCAAATGCATGCCGCATACGTACTGGAAGCAATCTCTGTGCACGCGAAAGACTATGGAGAGAACCGTCAGTTTGTCCTTGAGAGCAGAATCGGTACGCATCTCTTTGAATTTGATTCTACCCAGATATTTTTTCAATGCTATAATGAAAACCTTCTGATGGTCAGTGGATTCTAGGTAACAGTAGGTTCAATTTTTTATCTACGCGGGAGAGGAAACAGCGCCTTTCTGGGAAGTATACAGCAGGAAAGTTTAAGGAGAGCCTCCCGTTAGTTAAACAAGCATTTTACCTGATTTTATTAAACTTAGGTACCTACTTCAGCACAACTCAAGAGTGTAATGGTTGTAGCTGAAAGTAGTCACCATCAGAAGACAAGAGAAAGAATAAGCCGAGTCCTTTTCAGAATGAATTTAGACTTAGCAAATACAACCCCAGAATCCCAACGATCGCTTTTATAAGCTAGACATTGGCTGCGTAACGGCGTTGCGGGCTATCTTGTGAATAATGGGATATTGCCGGGAGGAAATTGAGATCGTGAGGCCTCCAGGATCATATTTTTCTATACCCTGCTCGTCTTTTTTTCAGCAAATCTTCTTACTTTCCCCATAAACGTAAATATTCTTTCAAAATCTAATCTTTTTATTACTATTTTCCTTAACATCCTCAGTTTAATTTTTCTACAAATCTTACTCACTAACTTCCCCCCCCAAAACGTAAACATCCTTTGAATCCTATATTGTTTATTAAAATTTAAATACAACCTTTAACCACCTTATAGTTAATACTTGTATTTCTCAGATCCACATTTTTCATATGTCCGCCTCTGTTTTTCCCCACAAATATCGTCACTAATTTTTCCCAACAAACGTAAATCTGTTTTTTTAAGTCTTTCTTGTTGGATTAAAACTTTCAGTCCTAGCCTTTTACTGCTTTAAACAGCATATTTGAATGAAAACTACACTGAGGGAATTGTTATGATTCTCAAAATTCAAACAAGTTACTTTGCGAATATTTGTTTTGCAAAAAGAAAGAAAAATAAAACGAAATAAAACAAACTGTCAAAACTGATTTAATGATACTAAACTGAAGATGATTAAATGCAGAAACATATTTTCGTCTTGCCCAGCCTGTGAATAATAATGAAAAAAAAAAAAACCGGATAAAAAATGAATAAATATTTTCCCCAACAAAGTAAATGTTGCGAAACACAATTACGACAAAAAAAAAAAAAGAAAGAAAATAATGCAGGAAGAACGATTTTTCCAGTTTACTCTGACAAGGAAAAATCAAAAAGCACCCGGAAACTCTAAAAAAAGAAAACCTTTTACTTCAATGATCTCGCAACCGATGAATGGATTCTAAGGGCTGCTGATGAGTAAGCGTACAATATTTTCGATTTATATACACATTATACATAGTTATAAGGAAGCTGTCGATAGATGGCGGCACAAAATTTCACCATTCAATTTACGTTTTAATTAATATCTTTTTTTAACAAATTACAATTATTAATTTAAAATAGTCAGAAATGGATTCTTAGGTTATTTTCCATCTTTGGGTGCTTACGGCTTGTTTCAAGTTCAGTGGTTTATTGAGAAAGATAGAGGAACCATCTAAACACACGTTTGTTGACGTTCAGGCCTAATAGCATAGATCTTTTATTTATTGATTAAAACTTTCAATGTTTGTGTTGAACCATTATTATCTTGCAGTTCTGGTATTTAAACTTTTTTGTTGATTTCTATAACGTAACTGTTTTGGCATTTTAAAACATAAATGTCTTTCTCATTTTGAATAAAAGCGTTCTTATAAGACACAGTCATATAATAAGCTGAAATAAAATAACAAACATTTCAAAAAAAGTAACTCAATAGATTAAACTATTAGTATCGAAGACTTTTTCTTTTTTACAGGTCATTATTTTGAGAATTGAATTTTAGAACATTTAGTAGTGCTCGTATATATGAAAAAAGAAAGCTTCAGTTGTGTACAAGTAAATCACTTTACATGAATTTTGATTTTCTTGCAATTACGCCCAAACGACTTAACTATTCTTTCAAATTTATAATTTGTACCTGTAGAAGAACAGGTATCTCTATTTTCGTGCCAGTTATCGGTTTGCAATTTATCATTACTCATTCAATTCACAAAAATTTAAAAGAGAAACATTTTCCACGCTTATTTCTGTAAAATCGATGTTGATATATTTCGATCGAGAGATTCATTCCGTGCTGAAACTAAGAGTGAGACAGAAAGTGATGGCGGAGGCTAAATGTTTTCTATCTTCCTCCACGTGCAATCTCTACCAGTTCAACCCCTAATTTTCCGGGCATAAGATCATCCACTTCCTGCTTAACTCATTAATCAGCCTAACACTTCTTCTGACATCATTCTTCTTTGTCCTCTTTCACTTTCCGCGTGCTCTGTAGTTTTTTTTGCGTCTGTTTATCATTCAGTTAGCAGGATGAAATTTTTTTTATAGTAAGAAATGAGTGGTGTGAAACGAAAACGAAGCGTTTAAATGTTAAACAAAATTGAAAATCCTTCAAAAAACTTGATAATGGAGAATCGGCTGGTACTGATGCAGAAGATGTATAAATGGGAAATACGGTTTCTCATTCTTCGCTCTTACAATCTGTACAGGAACTTTGTTTAGATTGTTGACTTCGACAAGAGATGAACAAAGGCGAAGCAAAACGGATTGCAGATTTTTTAAAATTAAAATATTAAAAAGAAAATTCAATTTGATGTTATAGCATGCAAATGCTAGAAATAATATTTATATTTTTGTACTGATGGTGATTTTAACCAAAGAGTTTCAGTTATCCGTGTTTTTCTCCGTGCATTCCCTCGGTAGAGATTAACCCGGATAATCAGGAGTACTATATCTACAATCATATCATAAAAATAAATAAACAATTTAAGCCGCATAACTCTTTTTTTATGTGTATTCCAGGGTAGGCTGTATTTTTTATTACAAGGATGTCATTCGAGATGAACGCATTGATTGTACATTTAGATTTGCTCAATCGGTATCGAACTTCTACCATTCCAAAATTGAAGCCAGCAAAAACACTTTTCTAGCAAGAATGACCTTTTTTGTAATTATCGAACTTCTGTTCAAAATTTAAAATATATCAAAAGCACTTTTCCTACCTTGAGATGAAATTACTTTATCAGACTTCTACCATTTCAAAGGATTCAGAATACTTATCAAAGTATTTTCTAGCAGACAGAGCCAGCACTCAAGTTATCAGACTTCACCTGCAAATCAGATAAGTAAGCATCAAAAACCTTTCTGTAAGATCAAAACCTTTTCGTTATCGAACTACCGTTAAGATTCAGAGCCAACATCAAAAAAACTTTCTAGCAAAGATGAGCCATTTTCCAATTATCAGATTACCGACAAGATTCAGTATCAAAAAAACTTTCTAACAAGACGAAATTGCACAATTATCAGACTTCACCAAATCCAAGATTCAGAGTAAACATCAAGCACTTTCTAGCAAGATGGGAGCCACTTTCAGTGTCAGACTACCATTCAGTAGCATCAAAAAAACTTTCCTAGCAAGAGATGAGCCCTTTCAATTGTCAGACCACCGTCAAGTTAAACAACATCAAAACACTTTTCTTAAGATGAAACCTTTTCGAACTTCTACCATTCAAGTTGAAACCAACATCAAAACTAGCACTCTGAGATGAACCCTTTCCAATTTATTGAACTACAAATTTCAAGAATTATCAAAGAAACACTTTTCAGCAAGATGACCTTTTCAGATGTCGAACTTCCCATTTAAAAATTCAGAAATGACATCAAAAACGCATACAACAAGATTAAAACCCTTTCAATTATCAGACTTCTACCATTCAAAGTTGAAACCAACATCAAACACTTTTCTAGCAAGTTGCTTTTCAGTGTCGAACTTCATGCAAATTCAAATTCAAAACATCAAAAAACACTTTTCTAGCAGATGAGAAACCTTTTCAGACATCAGACTTCTACCATTCAAATTCAGAGTAACATCAAGAAACCTTTCTGTAAGGTCAGAGCCTTTTCCAGTTATTGAACTTCTACCACATTCAAAATTCAGAAGTCAAACATCAAAACCTTTCTAGTAGGATGAAGCCTTTCAGATTGTGAACTGTTTCAAAATTCAAGCCTTATCAAAAAACACTTTCAGCAAGATGGACCCTTTTCATTGTTGAACCATTAAGAGATTCAGAGACCAACATCAAAGGCACTTTTCTAGCAAGATGATTCCCTTTCCAGTTATCAGACAGGCTTCAAAATTCAAATGACATCAAAAAAACACTTTTCTATGAGATTCGACCCTTTTCAGTTATCGAACTACCAAATTCAAGTTGAAACCCAACATCAAAAAACTGCTTTTCTAGCAGATGCTTTTCAATTATCCCAACTACCCATTCAAGAACAAGGCCAACATCAAAAACACTTTTCACAGCAAGGTGGAAAGGCCAGCGCCAATTATCGAACTACCTCATTTCAAATTCAAACTAAACATCAAAAACGCTTTTTAGCAGTCGACCTTTCAGTTATTGAACTACCATTCAAATTCGGAAACCAACATCAAAAGCACTTTTCTATGAATGGGAAGCCAGCATAATTGTCGAACTTCTGCCATTAAAATTCAGAGCCAACATCAAAACACTTTCTAGCAAGATGTGCTTTTCAAGATTATCGAACTTCTGCCATTCAAAGGTTCAAAATCCAGCACATCAAAACACTTTTCTGTAAGATGGAGCCCTTTTTCAATTGTGAACCTACCATTTCAAGGAACAAGGCCAACTATCAAAAAACACTTTTCACAGCAAGGATGAGCGCGCCAGTTATTGAACTACCATTCAAAATTGAAACCTTATCAAAACACTTTTCTGGGTAAGTACTTTTCGTTAATGAGACTTCTACTCCAAAAAAATTCAAACCAACATCAAAACACTTTTCTGTAAGATGAAGCCTTTTTCAGATTGTTAGACTTCATTCAAAATTTAAGAGTAACATCAAAACACTTTCTGTAAGATGAAACCTTTCAATTATCTACTGCCATTCAAGTTCAGGAAGCCAACATCAAAACACTTTTCGCAAGATGAAACCCTTTTCAATTGTCGAGACTGCCATTCCAAAGATTCAGAGTAACATCAAAAACCTTTCAGCAAGATGAGCCTTTCGTTAATAAGACTACCATTCCAAGACAAGTCAACATCAAAAACACTCTGTAAGATGAAACCCTTTTCAGTTATCAGACTTCTACCAAATTTCAAGATTCAAGAGTAACATCAAAACTTTTCCTGCTTAAAGATGAAATTAGCACTCCAATTAGTGAAGACTACCATTTCAAATTCAGAAGTCAGCATCAAAAGAAAACATGCAGATGAAGCCTTTTCAATTTAATGAACTTCTACCATTTAAATTCTTGTAAAACACTTTTCCTTAAGATGAAACCTTTTCAATTATTAGAGCTTCTGCCATTCAATTGGACTGGCCAATCACATACTTTTCTGTAAGGGTGAGCCTTTTCAAATTTATCGAACTACCATTTCAAATTCAAAACCAACATCAAAACACTTTTCTGTAGAGATGGAAACCCTTTTCAGTTATCGAACTTCTACCATTTCAGAATTCAAATACAACATCAAAAACACTTTCTAGCAGATGAAACCCATGGGTATCAATTTCCAAGAAAAGATTCAGAGTAACATCAAAAACCTTAGCAAGACCCTTTTCAGATTATCTGAACTTCTGCCATTCAAATTCAGGAAGTATCAAAACACTTTTCTTAGATGAAACATTTTCAATTCGAACTTCTACCATTCAAAATTCAGTATAAAAGAAACACTTTTGTGAATAAACCCCTTTTCATTATCGAACTTCTACCATTTCAAAATTCAGAAATAACATCAAAAAACACTTTCTAACAAGATGAAACCCTTTTCATTCAAACCACCATCAGAATTCAAGTAACATCAAAACACTTTTCTGTGGGTCATTTTCAATTATCGAACTACCATTCAAAATTCAGAAGCCAACATCAAAGAAACACTTTTCTAGCAAGATGAAACCCTTTTCAGTTATTTAGACTTCTCTACATTCAAGATTCAGAGCCAACTTATCAAAACACTTTTCTAGCAAGATGAAACCCTTTTCAATTATCGAACTACCATTCAAAATTCAAACCAACATCAAAACACTTTTTTTTTTTCTAGCAGATGAAACCAATAATTATCGAACTACTGAATGGAATTCAAACCAGCATCAAAGTACTTTCTGTAGTCATTTTCAATTGAACTTCATTCAAATTCAAGTCAACATCAAAACACTTTTCTATTAGATGAGCCAGCACTCTGGTGTGAACTTCTACCATTGGAAGAATTCAAAGTCTGCTTATCAAAATTACTTTTCTAGCAAGATGGAAACCCTTTCCAGTCAGACTCCATTCAGAATTCAGAGTAACGTAAAAACACTTTTCTAGCAAGATGAAACCTTTTCAGTTATATCGAACTTCTACCATTCAAATTCAGAGAAGCCAGCATAAAACACTTTTCTAGCAAGATGAAACTCAATTATTGAACTTCACCATTCAAAATTCAAATAAACATCAAACTACACACTTTTCTAGCAGAATGAAACCTTTTCAGTGTAGACTTCCACCATTCAAATTCAGAGTCAGCATCAACACTTTTCTAGCAGATGACCCTTTTCGTTATCGAACTTCTACCATTCAAAGTTGGAAATAATATCAAAACACTTTCTACTTAAGATGTGCTTGCAATTATTGAACTTCTACCATTTCAAAGTTAGAGCCAACATCAAAAACACTTTCCTTAGTGTCTTTTTCAATTATTGAACTTCTACCATTCAATTTGAAACCAACATCAAAAAAACATTTTTCAACAAGATGAAACCCTTTTTGCATGCTTTTATTCTTCAGCTTTCTGTATTTGTAAAATGGAAAGTTGTAATCGATTTTTTTACTTGTTTCCTGTTCACGCTGGTTTGAAATTTAGTACATTTATTATTGTTGTCGACGACAATGCACGATTTAATGTCATTGAAATTTGGGTGGGTGCAGTTCAATACCAATGTACCTTTTAGGGAAAAATGGATCAAATAAGTAATTAAATTAGAAAATTGTCGAGAAAAATTAACAAAGATTCAAAATATTTATAATATTAGATTATACACTACCAAGCTAAAAAAAAGTCGCCAAGTGCAAAAAAAAGTCATAAAATGTACAATGCAGAGCCCCCCCAAGGATTCAAGTGGGTAGTAAAGAAGCAGGTTTAAAGGGTGGCACTTCTAATTTATCCTTTAAATAGATTAACGAAACACTGTGCTAAGTGATAATCCGGTAATTGATGTCCGGGCAGAAGATTCTCAATGTTGATTCTGCCACTTACCTATTTAAAGTCATGTAAGTGCAAAAGTCAGCAAGTATACAAGTATAAGGGCCCCTAGATTAGTGAAGTGGGTGAGTAAAGGCAGTTTAGGGTGGCACTTCTAATTTATCCTTTAAATGGTGCTGAGTACTGTATTGTATTGATGAGTGTGTCCGGGTGGGGTATAATACATTGGATTACTTACACTACTATTTAAAAGTCAACAGAGTGCAAAAAGAGTCACTTGGAATGTACAGAGTAGGCTGATTGGTAAAGAGTAGGTGATAAAGCGATTTAGGGTAACACTTCTAATTTATCCTTTAAATAGTGCTGAAACTTGTTAATAGTAATGTCCAGTAATTATTGTAGGTAAGACTCAATATTGAATTATACACTGCCTATTTAAAGTCATGAAGTGCAAAAAGTCATAAATATGCAAATACGTAAGGCCCCTGATTAGTGAAGAGTAGGTAAGTAGAAGCGATTTAAAAGGTGGCACTTCTAAATTTATCCTTTAAATGATTTAAATTTTTGTGTAATGTATCCGGTAGTGCTATCCCGGGTAAGGGGTATAATATTGAATTACTACACTACTGGCTTTAAAGTCATAGTGCAAAAAAAAGTCGCAAATATGCAAATACATAAAGAGCCCCTGATTAGTAAAGTAGGTGGCAAGCGATTTAAAGGGTGGCACTTCTAATTTATCCTTTTAAATAGTGTGAAACACTGTGCAGTAATGTCCAGTAGTGTGTCCAGGTGGGTATAATATTAGATATACACAAGAATCGCCGTGCAAAAAATCGCGCAAATATGCAAATACATAAGGAGCCCCTGATTAGTAAAATTAGGTAGTAAGCGATTTAAAGATTGGCACTTCTAATTTATCTTTAAATGGTGTAGAGCACTGTAATCCAAGTGAATTATGTCCAGGTGATTATAATGTTGAATTATACACTACCTGGCCCAAAGAATCATAGAGCAAAAAAGTCGCAATATGCAAACCCATAAGACCCTTATTAGTAAAGTGAGTGATAAACTGATTTTAAAGTGGCATACAATTTATCCTTTAAATGATGCTGAAGCACTGTGTAAGCCATCATCCAGTAGTGTGTCCAGGTAGGGGTATAATATTAGATTATACTACCTGACTAAAGAATATAAATTACCAAAAAAAAGTCGCAAATGTCTAGGCCATAAGAGCCCTGATTAGTAAGTAGGTAGTAGAAGCAGATTTAAGGTGGCGCTATTTTATCACTTTAAAATGGTGCTGAAACTTTTTTGTGTAGTAATGTAAGTAGATTGTGTCCGGTAAGGGTATAATGTTAGATTACCACTTTCTTACGAAGCTAAAGTCATAGTACAAAAGAGTCACCAGGGCAAAAAAGGTCATGGACACAAAAAGTCGCAAAATGCTTACATTACACCAAGAGCCCTGATTCAGTAAAGTGGTAGTAAAGCGATTTAAAAGGGTGGCATAATTTATCTTTAAATAATGGTGCTGAAACACTTTGGTAATGTCAGTGGTATTGATCTCAAGACAATAATTGATTATACTACATTTAAGAATCGCCAAGTGCAAAAGAACCAAAGTGCAAAAAGAGTCCTTAAGTGCAAAGAATAAATATACCGATATAGAGCCCTGATTAATTGAAGTAGGTAAAAAAGCGATTTAAAGGTGCTTCTAATTTATCACTAAAGGCGTGGTGCTGGAAACTGCACTGTGTAGTAATGTTCAGTAAGTGTGTCAGGTAGGGTATAATGTTACAAATTCATACACTACCTATTTAAAAGAATATAAGGAGATTTTAAAAAAGAGTGTAAATATTTTAAATACATAAGGCCTAATTAAAATTGGGTAGTAAAAGCGATTTAAGGTGGCACTTCAATAATTTATCAGCATGGTGCTGTGAACACTGTGTAGTAATGACATCCAGTAGTGTGTCCAGGTGGGGTGCTCAATATTAGAACATACACTACCTGGCTAAAGATCAGAATGCAAAAAAAAAGTCGCAAAATATTTAGTATAAGAGCCCCTGTAAAACAAGTAGGTAAGTAAAAATAGTGATTTAAGGTGGCACTTCTAAATTTATCTTGTTAACAAAGGAAATACTGTAGCAAATAAAATAATCGAAATAAGTGTGTCAAGGTGAGACATAATTGAATTCTTACACCACGACTTTAAAGATGCTTAATTAAAAAAAAGTCATAAAACCATACAAGTACACTTAAGGCCCTAGATTAGGTAAAACAGTGCAAAGCTGATTTAAATAGTTGCTGAAACACTTTATTGTAGTAATGTCCAGTAGGTGTGTCCGATTGAATTCAATATTGATTATACACTACTATTTAAGATCGCCAGTGCAAAAAAAGGTCCTTATTTTAATAAAAAAAGTCATGGGTGCAAAAAAGTCTCATAAATATGCAAATGCAGAACTGATTAAGTGATGAGTGACAGCGATTTAAAGGTGGCACTTCAATTTATCCTTTAAATGAGACTGCTGGAAACTGTGTCCAGTGACATCCAGGTGGGTATATTAGTTATACTATTTAAAAGATCATAAGTGCAAAAAAAGTCCTTAGGGCCGCAAAAAGTCACCAAATAATACGATACAGTTAGTGAAGTAGGTATTAAAGCGGATTTAAAGTGGCACTTCCCAAATTTATATCCTTTAAAATGAGTGCTGCGACGCAAGCATGAAATGTCAAGTGAATTATATCCGGGTGAGACATAATATTCTGGCCCAAAAGTCATAAGTGCAAAAAAAAGTCCCTTATTCATGGAGAAATACCAAGGCCCTGTTAGTAGAGTAGATGAAACTGTGATTTAAAGGAACAAGCGCTTCTAATTTATATCTAACAAATAGACACTGCGAGAGCATTGATGTCCGGTGTGTCAGGTAGGATTATATTCTTTAGATTATACTTCTTATTTAAGAATCGCCAAGACTGCAGAAAGGGTCATAATCTTCTTGAGTACGGGCCCTTATTAGTGAAGTGGGTGGTAAAGCGATTTAAAGGGTGGCACTTCTAATTTATCACCGTGAATTGACACTGGTAAGCAGTAGTATTGGCTCATTAAAGTGTCGGGTGGTGTAATGTTAGTTATGCACTGCCTGTATTTTAAAAAAGTCATAGAGGTGCAAAAGAAAAGGTCAACAGAATGCTGCCCACATTCATAGGGCCCTGATTTAGGTGATAAGCGGGTTTAAGGAACTAGTTTATACTTTAAAATGGTGCTTTTTTGAGCTGTGTGTGTCCGGTAGTGTGTCCGGGTGAGATTATAATGTTAGATTATACTACACTGTTAAGAATCGCCAAGTGCAAAAGGTCAGCAAATGTCCCCGACTACATAGGTTTGTATTAATTAAATTGGGTGGTAAAGCGGATGAAAGAGATTCGCTCTAATTTAATCTTTCAAATAATTTGCTGACTGTGGAAGCACTGTGTGAAAGTAAATACTCAGTGGGTAAGCAATCCGTTAGGTATAATGTTGGTCTCACACTACAAGCTAGATATAGAAGGGTTCTGCAAAAAATCGCGATAATACGCATTACATACTGAGTTAAATAAAGTAGGCCCAATGAAGCGATTTAAAGGTGGCACTTCCTGAATTTATCCTTTAATGAATTTTTTTAGAAGCTGCTGTTGTAGTAATGTCCAGTGGTGTGTCCGGGTAGGGTATAATGTTGGATTATACACTACCTGTGTTAAAAGTCGCCAAGGGTGAGGTCACCAGGAATTTAAAAAAGATACCAAGTGCAAGTGACCATGATACATAAGAGCCCTATTGATTAGTAAAATTAGGTAGTAAAGCGATTTAAAATTGGCACTTCTAATTTTATCACTAAATAGGTACTGAGCAGCCAGTAATGTCAGTAGATTATTGTCAGGTAGGGTATAATGTTAGGATTATACACTACTGGCTAAAATCGCCAAGTGCAAAAAGAATATAAAATAATACTGAACTACATAACACCAGCCCCTAGTTAGTAAAGTAAGGTAGTAAAGCAGTTTAAAAGTGGCACTAAATTTTATCCTTTAAATATGTGCTGAAACACCTTCTAGTGGATCATCTATGTAACAAATATTTGTAATTGTTCATCATGATCGCAGGAATGACCATTCAATGAGCAACACAGTTAAAAGTCAAACACCAAAACACCAGAATCCTCCTAAACCCAACAGGTAAAAGTTTAAAGACGTAAATACACATAAGGTAAAACTTAGAATTGCAACACTTAAGATAAAATAAATTGCAACACTTAAGATAAAACAAATTGCAAACACAGCACCAAACAGAATACAAAATTCAAACTAAAAAAAACATTAAAAAATGGTTGATTACACAAAACTTGGAAAATCAAAAGACTCAAAATCTAAAGTTGTAAAAATAAGAGTGTATCATGTATTTAGCTGCAAAACGGTATTTCGATTTAAAAAGGTATCCAGGTGTAATTCGGGCATTTTTGAAAAAAATAACTTATATATATATATTAATGTATTTTTCAACTGCATATCAATTTTAAAACTATGAAAAGTAATAGTAAATTAACTTTCAATAAAAAAAAAAAAAACTATAGAAATTTAGAAAGGAAAATGACTGAAGTATTTGCCTTACCTTTAACCGCCGTAGACAAATCTATATTCAAATATAAATAAAATCCTTGTAGAACACATTTTATGATTATCTGTGTTAATATAAATCTTTATGTACTTCAAATAGTTTTGTAATAATGAACATAGTTACTAAACTGGATAATTTTTCATGAAAAAATGCTTCTCATTTATTCCCAAACACTTAAAATATTACTTCATTTTAAATTGACCTTAGTTTTAGGAAAACATCAACATATTACAGAAAACAATCTCCGAAAATTTCATAATACTTGAATAACGTTTTTGAGAAATCATTGTTACAGTCGACAGTTTTCTTCAAAAATATCATTTTCTCAGAAACGCATTTAAAAGTTTTCAAACAACTTAAAATAATCTTACAAGTTCAGTAATGAATGAAGCTGCTGTAACTCATTTGTAATTCACGTAGAGTAAAAATTGAGACAGTTTTTTAAGCTGATTAAACGGGTTACAATTCATTAGAATCCATATTTTTTTTTGATAATTTCATTCAAAATGACGATTTTCAAACCAATCGGATACCTTAAAAGCACCAAGAGACATATTAAAATGTCAGAATGCATCTGTTTTAAAATTTGATAAAACCTATATAACAGGAACCTATTATTATAATTACATTTTTGAATATACATAATACAAGAGCTAAAATGGTTAAACAAATTCTAAGACGAGTTCATAAAAGTATTCACAAGTTTGATTTAATAGAATTTTTTTCAATATAGACTTTAAAATATTTCAAGCTTTCTAACAGAAACTGGAAATTATTTATCAAAATTTACTTCTTTTCAAAATAAATTATTGAACTTTATAATTTTTATTCATTTACTTATGTATTGTTTACAATAAGTAATTAGACTGCATTATCATAGACCATTTATCCTTTCTGTCTACAAAAAAAAGTGTTCCTGGTCCTTATTTTCTTTCCTTTAATTGAGGAATATATTTCTAATATTTAACAAATTTTGCTTTAAGTGTAAAAGCTAGTGACAGTTAACTTCACTTCAATGCGCCATTTTTTGGATTTAAAACCTTAAATCTGAATAATAAGCACAAAGATTTAATTTACCCAAATTAGATCTGTTACTTTAATTATAATGGCCCAGATCTGTCTCTCGGTAACGCTGTGACGTCACAACAAATAAAACTCGCGCCATAGCACTGCCCGAGACGTTCATAATGTATTATTTTGTTAAGAGAACCTAAATTTAAGTAATTTTAAATCCTTGTTTTCAACTTGTTTCCGTTTTTGAGTTACCATCTTCATAGGCAGAATCGATGGAAGAGAGCATACTATTTCGTATTGTCCAGGCACCTAAGATTTCCGAGGGTCATTTACATTTAAAAGAGTAATTATCGTTCTAATTTCAAGTTGGACCAAAACTCTAAGAATAGATGAGCTCAAATTTGCTTTAATTGATATAAAGTTTATATCTCTTTAAGTCAATGGTTCAGTTTTACATTATATTAATCTTATAAACAATTAATTTCAGTTTTTAATAGAAGAGTAATAGAAGTACACGTCAGTGGTATATCTGTGCGTGATACCATAAGTTTTGGACATACGGTCATCTGATTGACTATTTGCAATCAATGATATAAATTTGATAATATTTTTTTAACACGATACAGAGTGCTTTATTTTTTTGGTTAATTTCAGAAAGAATTCCTTTTAGAGTTTTGACTTTTTGACTTAGACATTGACTGAGAACTGTTGAATTATATTAGGTGATGTGAAATACTACATTTTACAGGCTTTTGAGATAAAGAAATATAAATAAAAAAAGTGTTTCCTGTCATAAACCTTATATTTTATTTTATTTGACAAATCAGTGGTAAACATTTCTCTGTATATATCTATTTAACATCCACATTTGACGAAGTATCTCGAATGAAGAGGCAATTTACTGTCATACACTGGCAGACCTCATTTCACATAAACATAATACAACATCATAAAACAAAATTTCCCAGAAGTTATCTAGTAAAAATTTTTGGTTTCAGTATTCATTCATTATCAACAGATTCCATTTGATCAATGATTTTCCACAGTATCAATAAGGACTTCATCTTAAAAAAAAAAGAACCTATAAATTAGGTACAATATAGAATGATAAAATTTTATTTAAATGCGCATCTTTAGGCAATTACATAGCAGCACCGATTTCAATAAAGGAAGCGGCGATTAAGCGCATCAAATTTGAAGAAACTCCTTACCAAGTTGTCATCAGTTTACCGTCTAAGATGGTTTCAATAACTGCGCCTCTCACTTTTTTTTCAGTTCTGCTCTGAAGGTGAGATTATTAAACAACAAACGGAGTTTAAATAAATGAAGAAGAAAGAAAAGAGGAAGAAAGGAAGAAACAGTTATCAAAAGACTTTTTCTCAAAGCTTGCTCAAACTGATGACCACACATACTTAGCGACCTTTTTGGCTCATTATCTACGTATTTCAGAAGGAATGAATATATTTTCCTGTTTACTGGAACCATTTAGGGACTCACATAGAGGTTTAGGAAAAATTTATTTAATGTAACTCTTTTTTACAGTTCGGGGCGTGCAGAAAATAAATTTCGGTTGGTTATTTTCTCAATGTTTGAAAACCACAGTAATATCGATAAATTAAAATAACCCTAATTGAACGACATTCTCGTTTTCTTAAGAAGGCAAACATTGATTATTGAGACACTTAAAGTAAATAAATATGTATAAACAAGACATTAAATTAATTGGCACAAGTGCAGGCTCAACGTTTCGGATAATTAACTGTTATTAATTATGAAAATTGCTAAAAAATGTATTTATTACCTAATTAATGAAGCTCTAGAAAGATTACCGTGCCTTTAAGAAAATTGTTATTTATGACAAGGAGGGAGAATTAACTTCCTAATTGGATGAATTTATTTAACTTTACACCATTGGATTAATTCGGTAGAAATTTTTTATTAAAGTGATAGCAACTTTATTTCGCTAAACAAAGAAAAAAAAATGAAGTATGATCGAAAGAAAAAAATAGTTGTTCAGGTGGTGCCTTCCTGAAGTAAAAAAAATAATATCATAAAATATAATAAGAAGCAATCAGGGAAGTATATGAAAGAAATAAAAAAAAAAAAATGACGGGAGGCTGTCGTTTTCAAGCAGCCACAGCTGATGTTAAAGGCGTAGGATTACTTTACTCGCGTGACTCTTTTTTTTGTTTCTCCAGGGGACTCTGCCTTTATCTAAAATAAGACATTAGTTATGTCTTTTTTAACATATGTAGTTACCGAGATGCTGAAGGATCTATCATACAACATTTTGTAGCGTTTTGGCGCGTGAATAAAATTCCTTACAGAGATAGGAGGAACATAGTCCTCCCAAACAGACTTTTGCCGTGTCAATTTTTTAATTTCATTACCCAACAAGACAAGTTATTATACTTTACTCTAAACTCCTTTTTTGAACTGTAATTTGGACCTTTATCTAAAATAAGACATTATTTATGTTTTTTTTAATGTAGTTACACCAGGGCCTAGAGGATCGCGTCGCAATTCATGCATGTTTTGCCTGCTTTACGACAGTAGTCGCTGAACTACATTTCCGATTTTCAATTCTATTTTTTGCCTTCTGTTGTTACCTTTATCTCGACTATTAGTTGTTTTTAGCATATGTAGTTACAGATGTAGGCTTCCATACAACATTTTTTTGGCGTTTTGGATCGTGAATCAAATTCCTTCCCTGAGACAATGGGAGGAACAGTCCTTCCTTCAAAACAGACTTTTGCCGTATACAGTTTAATCTCGTACAATAAACACAAGTTATAAACTCTTTATAAACTCACCCAGGCAATTTGGACCCTTTATCTCTAAATAAGACATTAGTTATGTTTTTTTTTAACGTATGTGGTGCACCGAGACTATGAAGGGATCGCGTCCTTGGTCATGCGTATTTTGCCCACATTTACGTCCAGTAGTCGCTGAACGCCGATTTTCCAGACTTTTATTTTTTGTAACTTCTGTTGTTACCCTTTATCTCTAAATAAAACATTAGTTATGTTTTTAACGTACGCTAAAATTCAATTCAGGCGATTTCTGGACTCAAAGGGCAGACATTCGCCTTTTCGATCTTTTTAATTACCGAAAAACGCTGCTAAAACCTTTCACCAGCAGAACCTGTTTTCGTGCGTACCCACCCAAGCGGATAACAGAATCTAGATACGCTAGTCGTTTTCCGGGTGTTTTGTAATTACAGCTTTGCTCATGGGATATTCAAAAAATCATTGGTTAAAAATCATCACCCGATTTAGCGTCTTTCCTTATCTGTGTTTACACAGTTGGGTGCCATTTTTTATTTTAGGAAGCATCAAAATGGTTAAGAAGTTAAGAAGATTTGCTTTACGGTGAGTTCCATTTCAAATTCTGCTTTATCGTATTTCAAAATCAGTATTGATTATTTTTTATACGAATTGATATTGCGCCATTTATTTACATTCTGCAAAATCTTTTGTTAAATGACTGCATTCTGAACATATCCACATGACGTATGTTATAATTGAATACAAATTTGAAATTCTGGACATTAAAATAATGAGGATATCTTCATCCTGGAATATAATGTTTTGTAGGCTTTCTTTTTAGAAATTATATATCATTAAAAGATTATCCATTATTAGGAAGTGCAGAGAGAAATTTAAAATAGTAAAGTAATTTCATCCACTATCATAATAATCACACTTATTTTTTATTTTTAATTTGCTCGTTGTATGTAAATTTGGTATCAGCTGTGAATGCATGTAAGCAGTAATAGATAAAATTTTAAGCAAACTTGTGTCCCCAAGATTAAAAAAAAAACTGATGATGATGATTTATAAGTGTTTATTAATTTTCATTATTTTAGCATTTTAGGACATAGTTTAATAATTAGAAATATCTCAGTTTCCATAAATATTTTTTTTTGATTTATGTGTTTTATTTTATTTGGATAAAATGTGTACTCTCTAACTGCATTAAATAAGTTTTGAAGTACAACAGGAGAAAAAAAATTGCAAAATTTAATTTGCCTGTCCACCACTTGTGTTTGTCAGACTATTCTAATTAAAATTTGGATTATTTAAAATTATATCCCCTAATACATATAATATAATTAACATTATATCTATGCACATTCTGCAAAACTTTGTTAAATGAGGTAATTCCTTTTTTTTATGCGACTTAAAATAATGAAAATTATCTTTGCTCGAATATATTAATCACATTTATTTTTATTATATCCTTATATATTATATTTTATTATTTTTATTTTATATCGCCTATATTATTTTTTATGTATACATTCTTAAGATATTAGCGAAATTTCTTAATCAATCTGGATTTCTTCTTATGATTTGCATTGGGATTATTTAAATTCTATGTTTTGTCTCCTATTGATACAGTTACCCTAACTTCAGTCAAGCCATTTAGTAAAACTAATTTTTTTATTTTTTGTGGTAACATAGGATGAGTGTTTTTTAGTTTAGTGATCCACTAATAGAATATTTGAGGGAGGGGTGCAGTAAGATTATTTTGGGTACAATTAGCTTTTCCATTTCTCTCGCATCTTATACTTCCGATGGCTTCCCTCTACATATTTAGACTCAGTGCTGTAGAATTAAATATCTTTAAAGAAATGAGTATTTTTTTAAATTTTTTGATTTGGGTTATACTATTTAATCGACGCAACATCTAAATGCTTGGTATACTTGCTTCAAATGCACTACAAAGTTATTTGCAGATGGATTCTGAAAAAAAATAGATGGTATGACTGAATAAACAAAATTGATTTTTCATTTGCAGAATAAATTAATGAATTTTCTTTAGAAAGTTATACAATAACTTCTTTACTAAATATCATGGTTTTCATAGAAATATAACTGTCTTTATGTCAACTAATTAAAATTATCATATGTTTGGAAAATCCATCTATTTAATATAAAAAAAAAAGCTGCATATGCTTTTGCAACCTCTCAAAAAATTACACACAATTTTTTTGAATAATTTTATTTCTCTCATTCATAAGGGATTAACTTTACTTTGGTTAAATTTATGTCATTTTGTAGTTTTAACTAAAGGATCTTACAGTAACTTTATATAACAGTTATTTTAATTACATTTGGAAGGTTACTAATTGAGATATATACATAGTTTAATTGCTATGCCTCTTTGTCTAAGGTTTACACAATTATTAAAGCTCTATTTATAGGGGATATTCATTTACTTAATGGACTTGAAAATGTTGTTGTTTTTTACTATTTTTTTTTAGAAAATTGGTGCCTAATGCTTGCAGAGTTAAGTAACTGGCCCAAAGAAAGAAAAAGGTACATTTGTTATTCTATCTTAATTTTAAAGAGACACCATAAATTTTAAACTTTGCTTCAGAATAATCAAAATAATTTTCAAACTCAATAATCATTTGTTGCATTGAGGCTGTACTTACCACGACAACAAACAGTGCGAACTTCTTCCCAATGTCTAACTTTCCATTTACTAAGTTGTATGCATCATACAGTTGTACCAAACAAAGAGTCACAAAGAAAACGTTTTCTAGAGGTCCCGTGATATACTTCAAAACAAAATAAATGTTATATAAAATTTGCAGATAATAATGGCAGAAACAAATGGATGTGTGTCTCATCTTAAAATATAATAACTAATCAATAGAATGGTGTGGGGAGTATGTGTAAATAATTCCATAATTTGTTCAAAAGTTTATTCAAAACCTTTTTTACTGTTCTGTATATAGAATAATTAAACCATTAGTTTATATACATTTACAGAACATTTTTAACTAAATATTTATATGAAACCAGTGAATCCAGGATTTGGGTTTAGGGGGGGGGGGGGGAGATAGAGGAATATAAAAAGAGATTTTGTATAAAATGTGTGAATGCTCAAATCTTATGGCTTATGTAAATACAACACTAACTACAGACTTTACTCACTTCTTAATAAGAATCTTGAGAACTGCGGCAATGCTTTTCGATAATTTAACAAAAAAAAAACACAATGAAATAAACTAAAACATTCTTTGACCATGTCAATGCTGCAAATATGATTGGAATGACTACAAAAGTGAAAACTTTCAATACTAATAAAAAAACCAGGAAGAAATTTTCCACTCAAAAGGAGACTAAGAGAAAAAGAGCATGATTTTAGATAAAATAAGGAATTCTGGTCTAGCTCTGGGGGGGGGGGGGACCTGCAGCCTGATAATACCCCTGGTTGCCACTGATGAGCAAAACCAATTGTTTAAAAATCTACATACAGCTATAATAACTCACTATGTTTAAGAAAAAATTTTCTCTAATTAAATAATTTATTTTGCAGGTTTAGGAGATTAAAGGCTTCATTAAACGTCAAGGAATAGCAAAAGAAATTTACACAGAAATGGCTATCTTTCTTATCTCTTATTTGATTGCGTTAGAGATTTTTTTTTGGGTGGGGGAGGTAACTTTTATGTGTTTATTTGTAGTTTTAGAAGTCAGTTTTTTATGTAATGTATTTCAATGAAATGTAGACCTTTGTTAATTTTATGTATAAATTTACAGATAATATGTAATATTTTTTATAAATGTAAAATTTTTGCTTGGGGTGTGTGATCAAGAGAGTTTTTTAAGTAACATTTTTTTACTTATTTATGTTTTTACCTTTATTTTAAAACTGCCGCTACACCGATAACATTTATACACTCTAGTTGGTTACATTTTTTGCTTCCATACCAAATATAAAGTATAAATTTTAAATTTAAAATTGTAACATTTCAATATATTTTCTCTTTCAAATTTATTTTAAACTTTTATCCATGTACGGTTCTGATTTCTCAGTGGGTACTCATTATAATGGGGTTTTATTCTAATAATTTATCATCAGTTCGATTCTTTTCAGCCCAAAAGCATTTTCATCTTGGTTTAATTTATTGTAAGAATTTACTACAATTGAATTTATGTAAAAATGTATTTTTATGTTGCTGGCAAAAGTGCTCAAAACTACTGTGTTGCTGTTATTTGTTGATTATTATCTATAAATTAGTATCTTATGTGCAGTATTATTTATGATAATAAATGGAGATAAAAAAACTTATATTCGTTAAAGCATAAGTTTTGATTAAACAATTAATTTCATTGTAATTTGTTAAGAATAAGATTTGAAGTAATATTTTGTAGTTTCTCTTTGTTTAAATCTTTTGCAAAAATATATATTATTAGGTAGATATAATTATACTATTTTTATATTTATGCTCCAACATCTTATTCTGGTACTCATGAAAGAGCACTAATTAGTTATTGAGTTTTGAGCAAGATCATTGTGCTTGCTGTTAATATAACCTTGAATTGCAAAAGAGTAGTTTTAATGTTTTCTTAGAGATTCTTATGCAGTTTTAGAAACAAAATATTTTATTGTTTAAAATTTCCAGTATTATTTTACATACAAGAAATGTACAATATACTGTTTCAATGGAATTTTTTTGGATGTTCATTCATTTTTTTAAAAAACTTCAATTTCCTTAAATATATATATATTCATTTTAAACAACTGGTAAAGTGTTTTAATAATATATATTTAATACATGCAACGTGATTTTGAAGGTTGGGAGAAGGCCAGAAACTAATACTCAGAGTGAAAGCCTTAATCGGAGATTTTCCCACGGTTTCTGTAGCCACCTCCCACAACCATTATATTTCGCAAAGCTGATTCAGTCTGTCGTAACTAGTCAGTGCAAACTCTCATGCCTAATTAGCAATACTACAAAATTATAATTTGCTTAAAGAATAAGTAAAATTCAATACAAAATAGCAGGTGGTAACTGGAATGTTCTTAAAGATAAATGGGAAAATAAAGCTGCAATATTAGACAATATGGTGAAAATATGTATTTAGAGAATGCAGATTTGATAATGCAATTAAATAAAAAAAACAGATATTGGTCAGAACTAATTTTGTGAAAATTGCTAAATAACTTTAAAATTGAATTGAAGACAAAATAGGACAAATCTACAAGGATAACTTTGAAAAAAAAAGAATTTGCAGAGAGGAAACAATAAGAAATTTTTTTGCAGATTACATTAGAAAACTGCCGTTTTTGTCTTCAAAATCTTGAAATCACTAAGAAAACCTCAAAAAAAATTCCACAGATTTTTTTGCTGGGTTATTAAAAAATTATTTATTATAAACTGTGCTATATAGTTTACAATTGTTTCCATTATAGAAATCTGTTGCACTGTGCAGGAGGCTGAATGTTAAAACTGCAATTGTGTTTCTTACTAGTTTTAAAATAGCAGGAAATTGCGTGAAAACTAGGGTAAAGAATACGTTTATGTTGGTTAAAGATTTACAAGGATAAAATAATAAGCGGCATTTTACCTCCAAAGGCATGTTATTCATAAGTACTCTATAAGGTACTAAATCACTGGTCTCAATATTGCTTTCTCTTATCTTTTTTAAACGTCCAGAAATGTTGAATAATTAGTAATCAATAACAAAGCATTAAAAAAGCGTTTTTTTTTAAACGCTCTGAATAAGTTTACAAACTAGTCAAAAGGGGCGAAATCACACAATAAAACATTTCAAGAAAAGAGCGTTTTCTTTTCAACGCTCTAAATAAATTACAAATTAATCAGAAAGGATCGAAATGAGTAATGAAACATTTCCAAGCGTTCTTTCATAAGCCTTCCCTTTCATTAAAATTAATCGACAAAGAGCGAAATCATTTGCTTAAAATGTATAAAAGGAGCATTTCAACAACACGCTCTGGCAAAACTGACGGAAAAGGGCAGCGAAATCGTTCAATTACAAAAAAGGGCAAAATTCGCTCCAGATAAACTCCGCGGAAGGTTAATAAAACGCTCGAAGGACGATCACACTCAATTGATACAGGCGCTCGTTGGTTAAAGCGTATGTGCTACCGAGATAAGAGGATCGCGTTACAAATTCAGCGTGCGTTTTGCCCCACCTTTGACCAGTGATCGCTGCACTACATTTCCGATTTTCAATTTGTTTTTTGTAACTTCTGTTGTACCCTTTATCTCTAAATATTAGTTATCTTTTTAACGTATATTTATTTACCGAGATATAGAGGATCGATTCATGCGTATTTTTTTGCCCACCTTTTGCGACCCAGTGGTCGCTGCTACATTCCGATTTTCAATTTTATTTTTGTAACTTCTGTTGTTTTACCCTTTATCTCTAAAATAAGACATTAGTTATGTTTTAACGTGTATCATTATTTACCGAGATATAGGGATCGCGTCACAAATTCATGCGTATTTTGCCCACCTTTACGACCAATTAGCTGCACTACATTTCCGATTTTCAATTTATTTTTTATAACTTCTGTTGTTGCCCTTTATCTAAAATAAGACATTAGTTATGTTTTAACGTATGTTGTTACTAGAGGATCCCCATACAACGTTTTTTTGTGGCGTTTTGGCGCGTGAATCAAATTCTTCCACAGAGACTAATGCGTTAAAATCCATGTAATAGTGGGATTTATTTACCTATAGGGAATCTATTCTCCTGGACGTATATGCCCATTAGGGCCAAAAGGGTTAAAATAGGCATCGAAAAAAAAAAACTGCGAAAACTACAAATGTTTTGTAGGTTTGATTTAGTAGTTATCTGGTTAATCTTTACAAAACAAAGGTGAAATGCAATATTTTACAATTCAGTCATATATATTTTATTTGTTTCCAGCGCAATGCAGAGAAATGCCAGACAGATGGCGTTAAAATGTCTATTAGTTTACGTTTTTCCCTACGATAAACTAGTACAAAATCTGTTGAAACCGAAGTTTTCAGTTGACACAGTTTGTTGCCAAAGTTTAAATTAAATCATTAAGCACTTGATATTTTTATCCGTGAAATTCTAAAATTGATGGAATTCTGGAAGATTATTTTATTTAGAATTAATTACACTTATTAAATTCTATAAATTAATTGTTTTCTAATCTTTATTTTTGTTAGCTGAATCGATTATTTCATTCTTTTAATTAATTATAGCAATGATAAAGTCTGGTACAACCGTGAGTATTATATAAATTAATAAAAAATTTGTTCGAAAGAAGTAAAAAATAAGAAAAGTAACTAAATTAATTTATGGTATTATATCAACAGTACAAGGAACCAAAAACAACAAAGTGAATGATGACAGGAAGATTTTGAAATATTTATTTGAAAGGGACCATTCATAGTAAAAAGGTCATGGATGACTGTGAGGCAGGCATTTTATAAAGTAAAGTGTTGCGGTTTTTTCATGATGGTACTTTATAATCTCTTTAAAAGGCCATACCCAAAATAAAATTACTTTTCCTCTTTTTTGCATTTCTTAGATATTTATTCTTTAGTTTGCAGCTAGTGTGTCTCTAAGAAAACCAGCGGGAGTGGCCTCCCCTAAACTTTCTCAATGCTTTTCAAACATTTGTCATTTCCCTTCCCCTGCATTGATAAAAGTTCGAACCAACTGTAGCAAGATACCCATTGACTATCAGAAGGTTTTGATTGTTGATTATAGTACCGATGATATAATATAAGGTGAAAGATCATATTCAGAAGATACGTATGTATTAAGGCTACTTAATATTTATTTTTTTTATCAAACTCGAGCAATGCAAGTTCCGCGTGCAGACAAAGAAAGCAGGAGAATAAGCATGCGCAGAGATTGCTTCAATACGCAAGTAAAACGAGACGCCCTAAATGTTTGCATCAACGCCCACAAAATCATCCAGCAAATTGTGTTTTGGCAAGCTGCCAAGTTTCATATCCTTCTTTGCAGGCATTTAGCCACTAGCGGCATGGGAGTTTCAATATAGAACGTGTATGCAGTTATACAACCATCAGACAGTCCAACCCTTTGACGGATTTGAAAATTTTATACGTACCACATTCATGACGATAAAACCAGTGTATAAGAATTTTATCCATCTGGTTCAAGTTTTTGAGTTTACGTTGTGACCTCGAACACATAGACAGACAGACTTCCCGTTGAGCAGTTTTGTCAAAATTTGGAAAACCTACTATATGTTTTAAGACCACATACCAAATTTCATCCCCGTAATCAATAGTTTTCTGGAGTTATCGATTCACAGACACGACAACAGCACATACAACACACAAGACAGACACGAACATAATTCAAAATTGTGTTTTCGGAATCAGGGAGGTCTAAAACGTGGAATTCAATCAAATCGAGTTTCAGATTTTTGACATTACAATACTTCTCTTTGTATAATTCGTATTTGAGAAATAAAATTGTAGAAATAGAGAAGAGAAAATGGGGGGACATATGTACCCCCGCGCCTAACTACGTAACAAATTTCAACTCTCTAACAACAAAATTTCAACTCCTCCTAACTGCAACAAGGTTCGCTCTAGCTGCGCGTGAACAAAGATTTCGGCTCCTAACTGCGCAACAAGATTTCGCTCTCTCTAACTGCGTATTAAACTCTCCTAACTTTGCGCAGCAAAGATTTTCAGCTCTCCTAACTGCATTAAACAAAATTTTTTGCGCCCTAACTGCGCAAAAGGTATCCTCCCTAACTGCGTAACAAGTTTCGCTCTCTAGCTGCGTGAAACAAAGATTTCGCGCCTAACGCAACAAATTTCATCTCCTAACTGCGTAACAAATTTCGCGCGCCCTAACCAGAGGTTAAGCGTCCTGGTTAATCTTACAATTACAAAACGTATTCACCCTTCTCGTTGACTTCGTTTGGAATATTGACACCACCTTGTCTCCACCATCCTGTAACAGTTAATCATAGACTAACTGGCATAAGATTTAGAGCTGATATTTGTGGGTGATAATGGGTTGGCTGGAGGAGGAATTCCGAGCACCGTTCGGATAACGAATATTTGTTAACATATTGTATTTTTTATATTTGGATATTTCTATGCATGAGCCTTTAGGACCAAGAGAGGAATCAATTTGCAATCCTTGCAGAGATTTGGGAGTAAAAAAGAAGATGAGGGGCAACTCAGAAAACTCAAATTTCGTTACTATCAGTCACAATAATTTTTTTCTTGATTGATGCTTCCTAAACCCAGATCATTTTATCCTTCTATAGTACTTTCTTTAAAAAAATTATATAAAAATTCAATAAAATAATTTAAACAAAAATTTTAAGGCAATGTCCCCCCCACAGATTTTTTTGTGAGGAGTGGACACTTCAAATATATAGAGTTCATTGCCTTATGCGGCCATTTATCCGACAATTTTAAAAATCTCCCCATAAAGTAAAATCTACGAATAAATGGTAAACCATGAGCTGAATCTGTATGGCTGAAAATTTTTCGTCTATGGTATAAAAAATAGCAGCCTTTTCAGATTCTGTGTAGTCTTAACCGAAATTGCAGTAATTGAATACATCTCATGAGGAAATTTAGTATTAACTTTTACGTCGTCTTTTTACGTACTTTCTCGGTATACGAAGTACACAAAGAGAAAGTATTGTAATCGTCAAAAATTCCAGACAAGATTTTGAAAGCCAGATCTCCACATTTAGACCCTAAGTCGAAAAAAACACAATTTTGGAATTATGTCTGTCTGTGAACACGATAACTCAAGAAAGCTATTGGAGTGCAGTAAAAGAAATTGGTATGTTCTAATATAGAAAAGTAGAAAACAATGTGACATTATGCTTTGCGTATGTGGATGATAGAGTACATCTCAATACGTTTGGTGGAGAAAATAAAATATTCATTATTTAAAGGAAGACAAATGCTTAATATAATATATCACCAGAAAATTTCGAATAATATATTTCATAGTTTGTTTGTTGTAAATCCTTACTACTAAAAGAAATTGATGTTAATTTTTTTTTTGTATTATTTTTGGACAATTTCAGATATGACTAGAGACAGAGATGCCGATCTGATAAATTTTAAGAAAGAATAGAAAAGAAAATTGTTGAAAACGGGGAGGAACTCCCTTGCAGAATTTTTAAAACTGAAAATGTCAATAAACTTATTGAAATATGTAATTAAAAGTTGACGAAAAATCAAAATCGCGAAACTCAAAATTACATATGACATTCGTGAAATCAATCTAATCATAAAATCCTGATGCAATTAAAATATTTTTGTTTTAATCCAGTTTCAGGAACCCCGCAAAATGAACTTTGCACCAGGCCCACTTTTTTATTCGGCATGCGCATATAAAAGCTGGAGGTTCGAATCCGTTGCTTGCTAAACAATATAAGCATTGAATTCTGTTTTAATGATGTTGGACGTAAGCTTCAATTTCTTCACATTTGCATAATGTATAGTTTATCTGCCATTAGCGAAGAAGAGGATTTAGACACCTGCACTTGTTCGTTATGACGTCATTCAAAGATGGAAATGTTTATTAGTATACTAGTTGTTTTGCCCGGCGTTGCTCAGAAGTTAAAATACTTTCATGTCCATATTTTTGATGTAAAAACTACTTTTTTGTATAGAAAGGGTAATACCCAAAATTACTTTATCGTCTGAAATGTACATTAAAATGAGAATATCAAGTTAGACAAACTTGATTTGTAAAACCAAATCGATATTTAATTTTCTTTCCATAAATTATTAGTATTTAGTACTCCCAAATTTTGTTCATAAATCTTTTGCAGTATCAGAAAGATTTTAACGGATGTTTTGGAACAATTACACCAGTAAATTTTCATTAAGAAAAGCGTTAAATAAATATAGAATAAAAAATAATAAAATTCGTATTCATCCAAAATTCTTCTAATGTCATCTTACTCAATTTCCAATTAACTGAAATTTAATTAGATTTAGAAACTTAAAGGATTGATGGCTCTCTTCTTGTCACCAAAACATATTTATAAAAGTAAGCAAACATTTCAAGAAATAAAAGGTAGAATTAGTTCAAAGTCTAACCGTTGCCTAACGCTTGAAGTAGCTATAAATTTGCGTTATTTCAAAATCGTCTAAGCACATGTTACAATTATTATACATTAAAAAATTAATAAAATTGAAGGAAAAATGCTCACATTATAAAAGTGATATCATTGTAAAAGGTAAAATTTTGAACTTTAAGATGATATAAAATATTGTTTGTGGGACAATTTTTCTTAAGTTACATGAAAAAACGCTTTTCTGTTAATTTCTAATTGGCTTTGCCTGTTTAATTAACTTTTGGACTTTGAAAAGTTCTGTCTTGCTTGTCTTAAATAATAGGTGTACAAAATTTGGTTGTAAAACTGTCCATTGGTTTAGGAGATGTGGGGCCATAGCCGCATACATAACCACATACCTGAAGCTTTTATATATATATATATATATATATATATATATATATATATATATATATATATATATATATATATATATATATATATATATATATATACCAGAATTAGAATAATGTCTTATTGCTTGGTAATTAGGAATTATCATGATGATTATTATGTGATTAAGCATTTTAAATGATGATTATTATGCGATTAAGTATTCATTATTATGATATGTCTTCTTTATGAACTCCCGTTGAGTTCATTTATCAGTTTTAAATGTTTTAAATAAAATTAATTAGTCTTCTCAAAATTGTGGCTCCTTGTTATATCATCGTAAAAACCACTGCCTCACTCTGCACCACCATCAAATGAAAATATAAATTTTTAAAAAAATTTCGTATGTACTCTATGGTGGCTAAAATTAAAAACGAATTTTTAAAAATGTTGTGAAAATCAGAGAAAAAGTAGTTTTGATATAAAACCAGCCTACCCGAATTTATAATTTTTTAAAATTTTATTATGGCTTAAAAATTGTTCTTTTATACCTATCGGCGAAAAATATCAAAATTACAATGTGACAAAAAAAAGATGTCACCGACAACTGATTAGCAAGATAATTTTGAATACTTTTGTAAGATCTTTATTATAAAGATATTCAGAAATATTTGGCTACATATCCCCTACAAAAAATTATTTTTGACCTCAGGTTTGATATCCTATTTGATACAAATTCTAATACTTTATTATTACTATTTTTTAATATAATTATATTAAAATTCCAAAATAAACCAATTATAAATAAAAGTTAATCTCCATTTTCCCCTAATTGTCCACTTAGGAGTCGTTCTAATGTGCTGATTTTTAGTAGTATTGATATAAAACCGGCCTACACGAATTTATAATTCTTTAAAATTTTATTATGGCTTGAAAATTGGATTTTTTATACCTATCGGCGAAAAATATCAAAATGACAATATGACAAAAAATATGTCACCGACAACTGATTAGCAAGATAATTTTGAATACTTTTGTAAGATCTTTATTATAAAGACATTCGGAAATATTTGGCTGCATATCCCCTAAAAAATTATTTTTGACCTCAGGTTTGATATCCTATTTGATACTAATTCTAATACTTTATTATTACTATTTTTTAATATACTTATATTAAAATTCCAAAATAAACCATTCATAAATAAAAGTTAATCTCCACTTTCTCCTAGTTGTCCACTTAGGAGGCATTATAATGTGCTGATAATTATGCATACAGTTCTATTGTTTCCCACGCATTTTTATAGGCACCACCAGCCATCTACCTGAAACGACAAGTTGATGCTTAATGTTCGATAAACAATTACAGTAATACCTCGTTACAACAGTACTTTGGGGAACAAATAAAGATATTGTTATAGAGGGATGTATTGTTATATCGAGGGGTGGTATAATTACGATATAAAAAAGTTACATTTTGGTTGCTTTAATGTGAACACAATGCAATAATATACATATTGCAAAAAAAAGCATCACCAGAGTGATGTTTGTTAAAGCACACAAAAATCTGAAAATTCAGCTATACAATAAAATAGTTCACATTCCTGAGAAACTTAGTTATCGAAAAAATCCAATATTTTTGTTTGCCTATTCATTTGTTTAACTGTTAAGTCAACTATCAAGGTTTGCATCGAGTCTAATGCACGAAAAGGATCATCACTTGTGGATCAAAGTCTTCAAAAAATTGCCCGTAGGGACTGAACTGATTAAAGATAGGAGTGGCGCTAGTGCCTGCTAAAAAAAGGGTTGGCACGGTCTCTCCGACGGGGGGGAGGAAACTTGCTTTGCGGGGAAAGAGTGTAATGAAATTGGTATAAAATTTTCGCTAGATCTTTATTTATTTATTAGTTGAATACCCCGTTGCGTGAACGGGGTACAAAAATTTTCATCGACGGGGGTCCTGGTCCCCCGTGCCCCCTCTGACGCAACCCATGATTGAAGTCGATAAAGGAATGATGATAAATCGTGATCATCCTCTTCATCATAATATTCCATACAGAAATCGCAGACGAAATGGGTTATCTTCTTCAATATCAGAGTAAACTCCCGCTGCAACGATATCCGGTACAACGATAAATCCCTCTACAACAATAAGATTTTGTGGTCTCAGTGAATTTTCATAAAACATAATGTTAATCTCCCCTCAATATAACGACATTCTGTACAGCGTAACGATCTTCTTCAGTTGCTCCTTCAAAAACCATAAGATCATCATCCGCTGTTAAATATTCCCCTACGTTAATTCCCTACATTTTTCCACTTTTTTCCCTTTAATCTGAGTTAAAAATTTTTGAAGTCTCAAAACACATTCTTCAGCCATCTGAAACATCGCCATTTTTCGAATTTTCGTTATTATCAGTTTGCTTATCCTCCATGATATATTGTTACAGTGGAAGAAAATGGCATTGAGTTTTTTTTAGAAAAACATTGTTGTACAGGGGTTTATTGCTGTACAGATTATCGTTATATTGAGGGGAATTCACCGGGACCGCAAAATTTTATCGTTGTAGAGGGATGTATCGTTGTAGCGAGAGTTCACTATACTATATTCCTTTCTAATTTCTACCACTCTTAGAGACATCCTTCACAAAGATCATCATCCACAACTTTTTACTTTTTTAAGAATGATTGGTTTTTACTCCTTGATATAAAAATTTTTACCATGTTTTTGGTAATTTTTTCCTTGTTGCAAGCTTTTTATAGACTTCATATATTGACACCTCATACCGTATGACACTCCTTTTAACTGAACTCCTATACAAAGATTTTATCCAAGACCATATGTTTTGCGCAGCATAATCAACCAGCGGGAGTGGTCTCCCCTAAACTTTCTCGTATACTCCTAACACATGTAGAGAAAACTAGAATAATAAAAGACATCAAATAAACTTCCGTCGCAAGTAAACCAAAGTTGGAACCACGCGTGGTTTGAAGGATCAAAACAAATTAAAATCCTCTGCTCATTCTTTTGCGCAACAGGACCTGGCGAGACTCCCTAATTGTTTGCTTCCTTACAAAATCACTCCAGAATTTGTTTTTGGCAAACTGCCAAGTTTCGGAGCGTCCCTTCCTTGCACAGGCATTGCCACTAGTAGGCATGCGCAGGGAGTTAGTTTCAAAACTGAACAAGTATGCGATTATACAGACCGACAGACAGTCCACCCTTTGACGGATTTGGCCCAAAATTTTATACGGACCTACATTCATGACGATAAAACTGTGTACAGTAGTATAAAATTTTATCCATCTGGTTCAAGTTTTGAGTTACACTTGGACCCCGGTAACAATACGACAGACAGACTCCGTTGACGATTTTTGTCCAAAATTTGATAGAAAACCACAAATCTAGTTTTTAAAGCATCATACACAAATTTCATCCCTGTAGCTCTAAGTTTTTATATGAAGTACAGTACAGACACAGACACACAGATGGACACATACAGACACACACAGACACACACAGATGAGACATAATTCAAAATTGTGTTTTCGGAATCAGGGAGGTCTAAAACGTGGATTCGTCAAGAATCGAGTTCAGATTTTTGATTACAATACTCTTTGTATACTTCGTACAGTAAAAATAGTTTTATGATAAACTCATCAAATAAACTCAAACCTTTCTAAAGAAAAATGTTTACAAATGTAGCAATTTGTAGAAATTTTGTCTGTGGTTACCTCAGGAAAAAGCTCTTTCGTTTGTGAATTTAGACCCTGACTTTGAACAAACCGGTCGGACCAGAGAATTGAAATATCGAGGCACGTATCCAGTTACAAATTTTCGGTGGAATTATAACTGTTAAGTGTTACATGGGTTGCTGTGTAGTCACCTCGGAAGCTAATAATTTTAAGTACTTTGTTCGTACTGTTGTTGTCAATTCAAACCTTTTAATTTAGCAGCGGTTCTT